>PJRA01000412.1:2209353-2219753 GCA_016987375.1 Brachionus koreanus
TCCAAAAAAACAAAAAAACTCAAGTCATATTTTTTAATTTGTTTTTGTTTTTTATTGCTGAAATTAAGAACAACTAAATTTAAAAATTTGATAAAAATTTTTTAAACTTCTGGCAAATTAAATTTTAATTATAAATTCTTAGATTAATATTAGTGCATTCTGAATTTAGCTGAAGATTATTGCACTTAATCAATTTTTTAGAAAAATAGCTCATCCATAAAATTATAGCCCAAATCGAAGAATAGTTTGTGTGTTAGTTATACAAGTAGAGGATCTAATGTTCGAAAGCTATTAAGTGAGAAAAGAAATTTAGAGACCAGTGGAAAAAAAAGAAGAGAAGAAACAAAAAGATAAGAGCAACAAAGTAAGAAGAAAAGAAGAAGAAAAAATAAAAGCTAAGAAGCTAGTTTTAAATAGTACCAGAACTTTACCATAAAATTTACTTGGTGAGCTTCCCAAAAATATATTTCTAATAATAAGATAATATTATATTTAATAAATAAACTATTTTTACTTAAGATAATCATGATTATTTAACTTTTTATCTTAAAAAATCACTTATAGATGTTACAGAATTTTTAAAAAACATAAACAAGTTTAGATTGAAAAAGCTTTTAAAAACTTGTTGAAAAATTGAATGAAAGTTTTACATTTTACACTAACTAAAAGTTTCCCAATTTTCATTAAATTATAATTTTGGTCTAAGAAATTTGATAATTAGATAGTCAATATTCAATTTGGTAAAAAAATTATTTAAAAAAATTCATTCAAGTCTTTAAAGATTTTGAAAAATTGAAAATTATAATTGTATCGTTCATTCATTTTTTCTTCACATGATTTTCTGAATATCTATAAAGGAAATGAATTTCCTTGTCTAAATAAAAAAAAACTATAATAAACAATTTTTTTACATTCATCATTTAAAAAATTTAATTTTAGAATCAGAAAGAAATTTGATAATTTTATTTAACATTTTTGAATTTTTTTTATAAACTAAATAGACTAACTGATTTTTTATAAATAAAACACAACAAATAAAATTGATCGTTAATTTATAAAAATATCAATCAATTCAATTTAAAAATAAGTAAATAAAAAAACTCTTTAAAATAATACTACAGCTTCTTAGAGATATGCTTAGATAATCTCTAAGCTGCAATTTAATCTACTACTACTAATACAATTGATTTTTTTCGTATCATTTTCAAAAAAATAAAATGCTAGACGATAGAAATATTTTTGCGAAGAGGCTATACTCAAAAATGGAATCGTAGACAATCGCGATTAAAAATGTGGTTCTCAAAAGAAAAAAGAGTATACTGCTACTGTTTTCGTTTTATTTTTTTAATTGATATTTGTCTTTTTTAAATACAATTTTGCTGTTTTTTTAACATAAATTGATGAGCAATTGAGTCTTTTTATCTTAAATTGCATTTTTTTTCAATAAAATAGATAAAAAGTTTTTTTTTTTCAAGTCTAGTAGTGGCGACTACTACAACGCCAAAATTGAGAGTCCAAAACTAGTTTTTACACAAATTATTTTCGTGAGCCATCTTTTGTTAATTTTTTAAAAAAAATTAATAAGCATTTTTAGTTTTAAAAAATTAAATTTAAAAAAATCTTGATTAAAAATATTAGATTTCTTTTTAGTTAAAAATTGAGTCGTTTTTAGGTGATGAGAGAGATAATGGTTTTCTTTTTATAAAATAAAATACTAATTCATTTAATTTATGATTAAATCATCTAAATTATAAAGTTTAACAATGAACTGTGATTTTTTTTCACGATCTAGTCTAGAAAACATAGACAATTTAGACAAAGTATTTTACGCAGTAAATAGTTGAAGTGGTGCCAGGAGGCGACAAAAATTTGAAGATTATAACAAGTTTTCGCTTTGAAACAATAAAATATTTAAATAGCATTAGTAAATTGAGTGATTGTTTTATGAAATTCAAGATTTGATACAAGACTAAACCCTGTAAACATTATCTACAAAAAATACTTGCTAATAATGACAAATGAATTTTAGTAATATTTATTCCTGAAATCTTCATTTTAAATTCCAAATAAAAAAATCTAATTTTTGCTATTAAGTGAAAAAAATTTAGTGCAGGAATTTTTAAAAATCGGGAAGGGAATGTAAAAATTTAGTTAAGAGTTAATTTTATTAAATTTTTATTTAAAATTTAGATTTAATTTATTTTTCTGAATCGAATAAATAAAAATAGCCCAAAGAAATCTTAAAAAACAATAATTGGAGAAACCTAATCAAAAAAAAAATGAAGAGAATAATGTTTTGGAAAAAAAATAAACCTGAAATAAAAGAAAAACCTTATGAGATGGATCCAAGTTTGGAAACTGAAGTAAAAATTAATCGTCCCGCATATAATCAAGCTAAATTCGAACAAGATTATAAAATAAGTGCATTTAAAGGATTTAGTCTTTTGTATTTTATACGTGAAATTGCTGTTAAAAGTTGTACACCAGGAAAAGAATGTGTTCGTAAAAATGTTTTCAATAGACTACCCGCAATTGTTTGGCTAAAAGAATACAATATACGGGAGTCATTAATGGCTGATCTGTTTGCTGGAATTACTGTGGGCATAATGCATATTCCCCAAGGTATGGGATTTGCTCTTTTGGCAACTCTGCCACCTGTTTACGGATTATACACTTCATTTTTTCCATCTTTGGTTTATTGGATATTTGGAACATCTAGACAAATATCTATTGGTACTTTGGCCATAACATCTCTTATGGCTGGAACATTGATTACTGATTTAGAAAATAAATATGCTCCACCTGAAATAACCAATTCGACAAATATAACTATGGACTTTGATGCTTCAAATTTTCTTAGTCAAGATAGAGAAAAAGCAAGAGTTTTGATAGCAATGGCGTGTACATTTTGGGTTGGCATTATTCATTTGATTATGTTTTTCTTTCAACTCGGATTCATTACTACTTATCTAAGCGAGCCAATGTTAGGAGGATTTTTGTCAGGTAAAGAAAAATGATCAAGATACATCCTATTCTATTTGGCTTTTTCAATTTGTCTTTTCCAAATTAAAGATTAAATAAATTTTATAATTTTTTTTTTTCAAGGAAGTGCAATTCATGTTTTAACTTCTCAAGTTAAAGCACTATTTGGAATTCCTCTCAAAAGATACTCTGGTCTTTTTAAAATTCCAATAGTAATTAAATTAAAATCTAAGATTTACTTTAAATATATTTTAAAAACTTTAATTTTAGACCTGGTACAATTTGTTAATAAATTTACCAAAAACAAATGTAGCTACAATTTTAATATCAATTATTTGTGTAACTATTTTGTTTGTCATTAAAATTCACATTAATCAAAGATTTTCTCACAAAATGATAGGTATTAGTTTTTCCATTTTGTTTTCTTTCAAAATTTATTTTTTAAAAATTTGTTGTTTTTTAAAGCTCCATTTCCAACTGAGCTTTTAGTGGTAACATAAATCAAATAAACAAGAATAATAAAATTAAATTAAATTATGTAAAGGTAATTTTTGGAACATTGATATCTTATTTGGCCAAGTTTAGCCAAAGATTTGATGTTCAAATTATCGGCTCAATTTCATCTGGGTATATTCTAATTATATCAAAATAAATTTAATCTATTTCCTATCATTAAAAAGAATTCCAGCACCTCAACTTCCACCTGTATTTTTAATCAAAGACATGATAGTTCAATGTTTGGTCATAGCAATAATTGCATTTGCAATCAACTATTCTCTTTGTGATTTATTTTCAAAAACACATCGTTACAAAATAAATCCAACCCAAGAGCTACTTGCTTATGGTGTTTGTAATGTGTTTTCTTCTTTTTTCTCATGCTTTGTCAGCGCTGGTTCACTTGGTCGTTCTTTAGTACAAAATAATGCCGGTGGAAAATCCCAAGTCTCTGCAATGTTTTCTTCAATTATTTTAGTACTTGTTCTTGCATTTATTGCACCATTATTTCAAGATTTGCCACAAGCTTGTCTAGCATCTATTATTTTAGTTGCCCTACAAGGTCTTTTAAAAAAAATAAGAGATTTGGCTTTTTACTGGAAAATAAATAAATTAGAATTTGTAAGTATTCGTTTTGTTCAATTAGAAAAAAAAACAAACAATTTTTTCAACTTGCTTTTTTCTTTTGTATTTAAAAGCTTCAATTTTTAATAACTTATTTATCTGTGATTATTTTGGACATCGATATTGGTCTTGGTGTTGGAGTTGCTTTCTACATTCTTATTCATCTTGTTCGTTCATCCAAGTATTATTTTCTTTTAGTTGAAAAAATAAAAACAAATATTTTTTCAAAATTTTTACTACTTTAAGGCCTTATTCAACTTTATTGGGCCATATTCCCGGTACAGAATTGTATAAAGATTTAAATCTTTATCATGAAGTAAATTTTATCTTATTTTTTGGTTTTATTTTTGTCACTTAAAGTTTTCTTTTTTTTTTTCAAACCTTAATTTAAAAAGGCAGAAGAAATAGATCAAATAAAGATAGTTCGATTTCAAGCTGAACTTCATGCTACCAATTCAATTCAATTTAAAAAGGCTATTTACAAACTAACAGAAACAAAACCACAAGACTATATAGAAGCAAAAAATAAATTGATCGCCAAACAAAAAAAAATGGAAGAAAAGGACCAACCATCTAAATTTGATAAAGTAAAATTGCTCTTATAGATTAAAAACATTTTTTTGAATTATTTTCTTAAGTTAATTCCTCAAGTTTTGAAGAAATATCTTGGAAGAAAATATAATTTTGACCAAAAAAACATTGATAATGTTAATCCTGGATTCGAAGAATTTGAAAAAAAAAATCCTGATGTACAAAACGTTTCTATACAGATCGGTGATTTACATTTCCAAAACCAAAAAGACGTTCAGGATAATACCGATAGAACTGAGTTAGAATCTCCCTGTTTTAAATTTCTCATAATTGATTGTTCACCTATTCCATTCATTGATTCTGTCGGTGTTAAAGTTATCAAACAGGTAACTTTTTATTTTTTAAACAAAATTCCATATTTGACTTTTTTTATATTTTCAGTTAATTTCCGATTTCAAAGAAACAGGTGTTAATGTGTATATGGCTGATTGCAATGGTTTTTTTTCTTTTTTTTTTAATTGTTTTATGAATTTTTTTCTTAAGATGCGTTTATTGACAGATTTAGAACAATGGAAAAAGCAGGGTCAACACCTAAAAAAGGTGCTGGCTATTATGACAATAAGATTTTTCATTTGACCGTACATGATGCAGTTGTTCATGCCCTTAATATTTTAAAAGATTAATGATTTTTAACTTTTATTTAATTTTGTAAACAATTTAGACCAAGTCTTAAATTAATAATTGTAAATTTTTTTCTTAAAAAATGTAGTTAATTTTTTAATAAAAATAATTAAATCAACATTACTTTTAATCTGATAAACTTTGTTGTTTTTATGATCTTTAAAGTCACTCTTGTGTATAAAAAACTTGTTGAGTTTAGGGGTTTTATCTTGTCGATTCTTGTATTGTTGTAGAATAATTGTGAAAACTTTCTTGCTTAATTGAAGAAAATTAAAACTTTTTTAGTTTACTTTGCATCTCCACTTGTTTCATTTTTATTTATTAATTAGGTATTTTTCAAGCTAAAAGAGATTATGTAGTACTTTCAGCTAATGAATTCAAATTTTTAAAAAAATTTATTAGAATCTAAATAAATAAAGAATTACTAAAAATTAATGTTCTGATTCAGATTTGTGAAGCCTCTTTTTTAATAAATAATATTTGAATACTTGAATCTTGATATATTTCACTATAATTTAAGAAAAATAATGAACACAAATTTAGAATTACATTTAAATAAATAATAAAGAAAGCATTTTGAAAAAAATTTGAATAGAAATTTAATTGAAACATAATTTAAATTAAATAAAATTCAATAAAATTTAATCTTCCATTTTTTAAATTTATTTGCTGAATCACTTTAAGGCAAATTTCCTAGGTAGTTATTTTAATCACTCAAACAAAAAAAATAGTTTCCAATCTAATCTAAAACCAAGATAGAACAAATATAAAATTTAGATGATCTTTAAATTGTAAACAAAAAATAAAGGTATATTCTGGATTTTAACAATCACATTCTAACCTTATAATAAAATTTTTCAGTCTTAGAAAACTCTAAAATTTTAAAACTATAATTTAAAATGAGCTCCGAAAATCTAAAAAATCAAAATGACGAAGAGTATGAAAACAAAAACGAAAAACGTGAGACATGGACCGGAAAATTTGACTTTGTACTATCTGCTTTAGGCTATGCGGGTAATGTTGAATGCCAATTTTTTAATTATAAAGCTAAATTAGAATTTTTAAATTATAGTTGGTCTTGGAAATGTTTGGAGGTAAAATTTTGAATATTAATCGACAAAATTTTTATAAGATTTTTACAGATTCCCATATCTATGTTATCGAAATGGGGGTGGTGTTTTTTTTATACCGTATTTCATATTCATGTTTTTAGTAGGGATACCATTGGTTTTCTTGGAACTAGGAGTCGGTTAGATTATTAAAATTTTTTTTTTAAATAGAATATAATATTATTCTAATGAAAAGGTCAATTTACTTCGAATGGTAATTAAATTTTATTTAGAATTTTCAATCGCTTAGAATTTTTTTATTTTCAAGGTCCTTTGACCAGCTGGAAAATGG
This sequence comes from Brachionus koreanus, assembly GCA_016987375.1. NCBI lineage: Eukaryota > Metazoa > Rotifera > Eurotatoria > Ploima > Brachionidae > Brachionus > Brachionus koreanus. Next base: position 2,216,068 of record PJRA01000412.1, read on the forward strand.
TTCCGATCTTCAGAGGAATTGGCTTATCAATGAACATTGTTAATTTTTATGCCAATCTTTATTACAACATGATAATTGGCTATTCTCTTTATTATTTAGTCATTTCTTTCAGATCAAATCTTCCTTGGAAAGATTGCAATCCTTTATGGTCAAGTCCAAGTAGAGTTTTTAAAGAAAAAATGAATTAAAAATAAAATTAAATTTTAAAGATTGTGTTGATGATTATAGTCAGCTGAATTTCCGCTATGAAATTTGCGATGATTTTAATAGAACTTTGAGATGTGATAATGGAAAATGCTTTAATATATCAACTTTGACGGGACAAAAAGCAAATTGTGGTACTAATCAGAGTGATCTAGATTTAATCGGATGGTGGAATCCGACATTTCCATCACAAGACTATTGGAAGTATTTAAATTAAATTAATTAGTTTATAATTTCTCATTTTATTAAATAGCAATCAGATATTGAAAAAAAGCAATGGGATTGAAGAATCTGGAATTATCGTTTGGCAAATTTTGGTTTCTTTGCTAGCAGCTTGGATTATATCATGGTGTACGGTTGTCAAAGGAATTGGAGTATTAAAATTAAAATTAAAAATTACAAATTTATTATTTTAACCAAGGTATCAGGGAAAATTGTTTATTTTACAGCTTTGTTTCCATATGTTGTTTTGCTCATCCTCGGAATAAGAGGATGGATTTTACCAGGTGCTTCATTGGGCATAGAGTTTTACATTAAACCTGATTTTTCCAAACTATCCGATATTAATGTATGGACTGATGCAGCATGTAAAATTTATTTAAAATTCGAAGAATTTTTGTATTTTGAATTTTCTTTTAGCCCAAATATTTTTTTCACTAAGGTAAATCTTAATTACAACATTTCTTGGAAGCTTCTTTTTCTTTTTGCCTTCTTTTTACAACATAATGCATATTAAAAAAAAAAAACTCAAATTATTTTCACTTAATAGTTGATGAACTTATTAATTCTGATAAACACCCAATAAGTCATTTGAAATACCTTTAAACAATCGAAAATTAATTAAAAATAAATTAACCAACAAAGATTCTTAGAAAATAAACTATTTTTTTTATTCACCAATATATCTTAAAGATACTATTTTTTTTTACTATGAATTAGGAAAAAATATTCGCCATGTTAAATGATTTGTAAATGAGGTAAGAAAGATTCAATGTTTTTTATCTAAAACAATAAAACATAGAAACGGTTTTTTTTTTTATTAGAAGTTCTTAAATTGGTTTAAAATTGGCGCCAAGATATTATTTCAAAAAATTGATTGAGTCTTGGATAGGTGATAGAAAGTGCGACTGAAAAAAAAATTAATGTATTTCCAATAGATTAAAAATTCTGGAAAAAAACCTTTTATTATGTTTAATTGTTTACTAATTTTTTTTTAGAACGATAATATAAAACATCAAAAAATGTTTGAATTTTTAGTAGAAAACTTTAAGTTCAAGTTCAACGCATTTTACGATAATTCAAGATTATTTGAATAGAATTAAAGAAATTTTTGAAGTAACATCATAATGATAAATTTAAGGGCATCAAATTATAAGTTTCAGAATTCTTGAAGGAAAAAAGAATTTTCTTATGTAGATCTCTTTACTATATCAAATTTAATAATTATAGAATTTTATCAAAAAAATATTTCAGTTACAATTTTTGGCTTAAAACTAATATCCTTAATACTACTAAGTCCGGCCGGTCAAATTGGCTCTATTTTAAAAGTTTTATTTTCTCGAGATATTTTAATTCATTCATATTGCAATAAAACAAACCTAAAAAATTAAATAAAAGTAACAAATGAATTGAATGAAAAAGAAAACGTTATTGTTTTTTTCATTTTTTTTTACTTTATTTTACGATTTTTTTTCTTCAAAAAAAAGTTAAGAATGAATTCAAAATAAATTTTCAAGAAATAATAATAATTGGACAAAAATTTGTTGTTAATTGTTTATGTTGCTTAATAAATTAATTCTGGAATGATTGATATATTTTAAAAAAGGTAAAAATTTTATTATTTGTTTTTTAGATATCAAAATTATTTTTTAAGATAATAAATTCACACTTACGATAATAATTTTTTTTTGATAATAGAAAAAGGAAATAAAAAGAAAACAAAATAAAGAAAATATTTATTAATTTTTTCGCATTTTCTTGTTTGCCGGTTCACTCTGATCTTGAATTGGATTTTTTCTTGGCCTTCCTCTTGGACGTTTAAAATAAATTTTATTGACTTGAATTTGCAATAAATTTTCTTGCATTGTATCCATCGCTTCTTCTTGGTTAGCGTTTTCATTCATTCAAGACTTCGTTTGATGCATTTTCTGACACAATAAACTGCTGTTCAATAATGACTCATCTTCTATCTCAATTATCAATGATATATCATCTTCAGCATAGTTTGGGTTCAAATTTGATTGAGTTTCTATGGGTTGTCTTAAAAGAGCTCTTCTACTTGTTGCTGGTCGACTTTTTTTCCTATTTTCTCCAAGTGGAACATCTTGTGCATTTTTGTGCCATTCAACGCCATTATCACGACAAGCTATGACAACAACGTGCTTACAAATTAAATTCTTCTTCCAAAATGGACAACTACATGAACTTTTCTTCCAGTCTGTGTCATCTAATTTTATAGTCGACACTTTGCTAACCTCTTTGAGCCAAGCTGAGTAATCATTGATTTGTGAAGAGTTGAAATGCTGCATATAACTTCTGATATCTTCTTTTTCTAGCTGTTTTATCTTTGAATATTTTGATGACATAAAGTATATGGTTCAGTTCACATAAGTCTTTTTTGGAATTACAATACTTTTGTTTGAAATTAGTCCAAGTCTTTAAATCCGGTTGAATTGTTAAGTTAAAATGTTTAGGATCAGGATAATTTGGGGATCGCTCAATCGACCAACGCTTGATAAGCTTTGTTGAAATAATATTTAAAAACTCGCGAACGCTCAATCTCTTTCTTAGACAACCTCCATCTGCATCTTTTATCCATTTGATTTTTGACTCAAGAGCATTTTTTGTACTCGGTGTTCTAATAAAATACATTTCATACCATGTATGGTTGTGTATGTCTGATTACCACTGTTCTCTAAAATAATCTGAAAAAATGTTGACTGATTCATCGTTGTATTTTCCTCATTGCCTTAGTAATTGAGATGAAACTAACTTAAAATGTGTAATTCAGCCATAACTTGCAAACATTTGGTGTCATTTCTCAACTTTTTTCTTATTTCACTATTTTTGATTGCATTTAATCGATTGTAAACGTTTCTTATAACATGTGTCCAGGATACAATTCTTTTAAAATCAGAAAATTTTAATACTTTTTAAAACTCCTTTATTTTTTAACAAAGAGTTTCATCGATATTCCCAGACTTGTTTTTAAGTCACAAGTCTTAAGTCAAGTCAATGACTTAAAATTTTTTTTTTAAAGTTAAGTTTGTGAAGTAAAACAGACTATATAACATTTATTGTTTCCCAAATCAAATTAAATATGGAATTAAGCTTAACCTACTATAATTATTTTTATTTATTAAATGATCTGCTTAAGATAGATTTTTATATATAATTGTGTCTAATTTTAATATATCTTTCTACTAAATCTTTTCTCTTAGGTATAAACTCATCTAGTTAAATTAATAATTGTAAAAAAGACT
>PJRA01000412.1:2219770-2245347 GCA_016987375.1 Brachionus koreanus
AGTCATAACTTTTACTTAATTTTTTGTAACTTAGACTTAATACTGTGACTTATAAACAAGTCTGGAAATGAAGCAAGATGCAGATAAAATTTTGGCTTCTCAAAGTGAATAACTAAAAAATAAAAAGCAAGCTTTATTAAAATAAAAACAGCTCTAATTAGGTTTGAATCTAATTTACAAGATTATTTTTATTATTTAAGTATTGCTTATGGAGGACTTACATCACTTGCATCTTATAATAAATTTCAAAACAATATAATGAGAGATGCAATTGTTGTTTCAATTAGCAATTGTTTGACATCAGTCTTTGCTGGTTTTATTATATTCAGTTATATGGGTTATTTATCCCATGTTACTGGTCAGCCTGTAAATCAAGTAGTACAGCAAGGTAAAATAAAATAAAATAACTGATTTTTTTATTATTTCTGTAAAGGACAAGGTCTTGCATTTATTGTTTATCCTTATGCCGGTAAACTTTATTACATAAGAAAATTTTAAACTGTATAATTCAACTAGTGACCACAATTCCACCTGCACCTTTATGGGCTATTTTATTCTTTTTCATGATGTTTCTTTTGGGATTGGATACAATGGTAAGTAAATTAATGAACGATTCATTTTAATTTATTTAGATGACAAGTGTTGAAATAACCATAACAAGCATACTAGATTTTTTTCCGACTTTGAGATCAAGAGGATTATACAAGATTTCGGCTATCACAATCATATGTCTTGTTCAATTTATTGCTAGCATAAATTTTTCTCTTCAATCTGGAACTTATTGGATTGGTAAAATTAAAAATTTAATGTTTTTTTTTTAATATAAAAATTAATTTAGAATTTGTTGATTATTATGCTGGCAATTGGGCTGTATTTCTGATAGGGGCTCTAGAAGCAATTTCAATCTCTTGGTTTTATGGTACTTTCCCTAAAAAATTTATATTCTTGTCCAAATATCTAAAATTTTTAAAGGCTTAAATAATTTCAAGAAAGATTTATCTCTAATGATTGGTGAAAACATTACAAATAGTAAGCTTTTTTATGGATGGTTTGTCTCATGGTTTTTTATTTGTCCTGTCTATTTGATTGTAAACTTATTTGCTAAAATTTCGAAATTAAAATTGTTAAATAATTATTTTTTTTTAGACTTTGACTGTTTTAACTTTTATAAACACAAAGCCATTAGAAATTGGTTCTTATGTTTATCCTCGTTGGGCACACATACTTGGGCAATTGATGTCATTTTCTACCTTGTCCGGTTCATTAATTTGGGCTGCTTGGTTGATCATTAGAAATTTATTGATTACAAAAGAAGTAAAATTTTTTTCATTTTACCTCTAAGATTTTAGTTTAAAAATCTCACTATTTAAGCCTGTTCTAAATTTATTCAAGCCGGATTTTGATAATTGGAAGCCTGTAAAAAAATCAGACCAAATTAGAGCAAAAATGATTCACGGCTTGCCGAGAGAAGAAATAAATTTTGAAAAATTCTAAAAACATTTAAAAGTAGTTTTTTTTAAAAACAAAAAAATTGGAAATTTTTATCAATTATTTTTTAGATTACATTATGTAATCAATTTTATTTGATTTTCTTTTATTAAAAGCTTTATATCCTTCAATTTTTCATAATTTCGCTCTAGGTAAAACAACAGTTATTTCACTTTATTTCATCTGCAATTCTCAATGAAATTTCACAGTACCCATCTTTATTAACTTAAAATTTAAAAATTAATTAGAAATTATGTTCCAATATTTTTTTAGAAAAGCAAGAAATTAAATTATTACTTAATTTTTAATTTGCATGATATTTTACAATTAAATAGACTTACTTTGATGACAAAAAGTTGGCTTCATGAATGTATTTAGTTGGAAAAGCTTCTTTCTCGTGGCCTATTTCAATTTCAAGGTTAATCAACAGGCTAGTGTCAATGTCATGAAAGACTCATGAAACACTTCATTTATATCATTTAATAAAATAAATACATTGAAATAAATTAAATTAAATTTTTTGATGCTTGATCTTCAACATTGATCTCTTGATCATGTAAAAATCAAAAGACTTTTAATGGTAGTTGAAAAATTGAAGTACTTTAATTTAAGCAGAAAAGCACTTTCCAGTTTTTTTCTATCTGAATTTATCTGAATGAGTAGCTTTTGTGTTATCAGTAAACACTTATAAAATTCTAAAAAGATAAGAGATATTAAATATAGAAATTAGAATAGGTTGACCCAATACTGAACCTTGTGACACACCTAAGTTGAGTGATTCCTCAAAATCGTTTAATATAAATAAAGCTGAGTCATTTTTACAGCCTAGCTATTTAAATTTTCTTCTAGTCTCTCTTTATTAAATAATTCCATTTTTCTTCTATATGAGGAAGCTTATAAAGCAATGAAAATTCATAGCATTTCATTTGTAGCAAGAAATTTTTATAAAGTATCATTCGAGTTTAAAATAGATGAATTGATAAAATTTTTATAAATCTTTAATTTATTGAAAATTCATCTATAAAAAAATATAGAATATAAATATAAAAAAATAAAATTGTTGTTTATTTTTTTTGAAATTTATCAAGTTCTTGGAAAACTCTGTTTGCTAAAACATATCTATCAATCCCAATTACAGAACTCTTAAGAATGATTTTAATATTTTAAAATATCTAAAATTTTATCAAAACTTACAGTAAAAAGATCTAAACCATTAAAGTCTGATCTGAGATTCGCAACTGGAGATCTGAATAAAATTTTGCTAAAAATTTTTTCTAATTTACTTGGATCATAATCTTTATTTGTTTCTTTAGAAAAAAAGCGAGCTTTACTATTTAATTTATATTGAAACCAATTAAGCTACCTCCAAATATTGGAAAATGCATTCCTGTGCTAAAACTGTACTGTTCCAAGATATCAACAAAAACTAAAAAATATCAAAATTAAAAATATTAATTGCCAAGTGTGGTTATTAGTTTTTTGAAGCTAAAAATAAAAAAAAAAGTTTTTTACTTCTGATAATTTGGTAGGTAAGCTTGTTTATGGTGGCAAAAGATTTTGGGTCATTGTTTCCCACAATCAATACTTCGTTGTCTTTTAATGGAATCTTAAATTTTCAAAATTCGATTCCTGAATAAAAGTTTATATTTTACTTACTAAATTAAAAATAACATAACAATTGTTCAATTCATAAGCTAATCCTAGTGCTTTGTGAATTAAAATAAAATCATCTAAAAAATCGCGTTTGAATTTGCCATAATATTTTTCACTTGCATCTAACCATCGTCTCAAAACACCATAGTAATTCTTATCATCCATGCTGACTTGTAAATGTGTATGTATTTGACTTGCTCCTGATTTCGGCATGGCATCCCAAATTAACTCGGGATATATGGCACTTGGATCAATACTGTTGACTTTTTTAAACCAATCTAAGCCCATATTATACATGTCAGCTATTTCTTCTTCTTTTAAATAAAGAGGATTATGATTTCTGCTTACTATCAAAGAATGCCATTTATCATATTTGAATGTATTAGCAGCTGAGTAAGATAATCGAGATTCCAAACGATCAAATATTTCATTAGCAGTATTTCTATTATATCGAAAAAGATAAATTCTTTTAATTAACAATTATATATTTTTACATTTTATAATTTTGCTCACAAAAATCACAACTTGTTTTACTGTCTTCAATAACTTTAAACGTGCTTCACAAGAAAAATACTTAATTTTCTATATTGTTATTCATAGCTTTAGAAGCTTACTGATTTTTTTCCGATACAATTTGCTTGGCCTGCGGTCTTTTTCCTCGCAGAGGATTATAAATCATCTCATCACTGTGAAATTTATTATATATTTTTATAATTTTCTTGAAAAATTCAAATTAATTATTTAAAATTTTAATTTTTTTTATAAACATTTTTTGGAATCTTTTTGACTTTTTTTTTATATTTTTTTTAACATTCAAACGATGCCAAAATGTTTATAAATAATTAATTCATATTTTTGAGATAATTTGAATTAACTGTCAGCTCTATTTTTAAAAAATTCAAAAATACTTTACTTGTTTGTAAGCTTGTTTAACATAATCCGGATTATTGTTTAGCCAAACTTTTACTTTTTCTAGAAATTTTTCATCTAAACGAATTTCACCATAGCTTATATCAAGTTCGAATAATGAATCAAAGATTGAGTAGACAGCGCTTTATTTAAAAAAAAATCCGTCTTAAAAATTCTAAAAAATAGGGAATTTTTATTTTACTTGCAATTTTTATTGTTGGAATTTTTAAAGCTATTTATATAGTCTTCAATAAATTCAAATTTCATATCATCTTTAGCAAATTTTGATAAACAATTTTCTGAGAACCAGTCCTTTAGTTGTAAAAAATAAAATAATTGACAATAATTCAGTCAAAATACCTTAGATAAAGTGTGTAATTCACTATTAATATTGCCATTAGGTCTAATATTATTGTTCAAATATTTTTGTTGATGTATCGTGTCATCAAATTTTGAATTTTGGTTTTTTTGAAAGTACATCATAAAAAATATCAATAAAAAAAATGATCCAAACAATGACAAAATGACTTTTTTGTGAAGATGTAATGCTGCCATGCTATCAAAAATGAAATTCATTATAAAAATTTTAAACTAATTTAAAAAAATGTAACAAAAAATTTTGAAAATTTCAAATTGAGTACCATTTGTAAAAATCAAAATAATTTTTGAAATGATAATAATATTAAAATTTACTGGATCATTAATAATTTATTCATAGAAATTTAAATTATAATACATGTATTTAAATTTTTGTTAAAAAATTTCGATATGTTGTCCTCAATAATCTTCATAACAATACAATATAAATGAAAATAGTTCTATTGTTATATTTTTTTTTTTAAATTATATTATTCACAAATATTTCACAAATATATTTTTAAAATAGTGTTTTTATTATAATGATTGTACTGGAGAAAAAATCATCGACATTCCATTAGATTAGTATTTGACGTTAGAAAGAGTGAATGTTTTTCTCTAAACAATCAAATAAACACAGCAACTGACAACATCGTTCGTTCGTTTAAATTAAGAGCAAGATATCTAAAATTTAATTAATCTTATTTGGATTATCATGAGTAAATTTCAGAGAGATCCCGATTTACATAATGATTTACAAAACGCTTTATATAATCATTAGAATAGATTTTGTAACCTTATTGATGATATCATGGGGAAAAATAATCCAGGTGTTGTGCTAAAGTTAAAAATATTTTACTAAAAAACTCTTCGAGAAATGGAAAAAATGCATAAAACCTGTAACTAAATTAATTGATAAGATTATTGATCAAAAAAATAATTTCTTTGACATAAAAAAATGATCGTTTGATTGAGCGACATAAAAATTATACAATAAAAACAATTAAAATTTCTTTCAAAAATTAATGGTTTGTAATGTTTCAATTTACTAACATTATTTATTAGAAATAGTATTAATAAAATATTAAAAATGAAAAACTGAGGTAATTTTGAATTTTAAAAAATTTTCATTCAAATTTAGTTCATAACAGACCATAGAAAGCTTAATCATTTGCAGCTCTTTGAAACTTTAAAATTAGATTTTTCTTCTTAAAATTTAACACCCTAAAAAAATTCATAAGTTAAATTTGAATGGTGATTAATTTATAAATATTCATTGAATCATAGAAATTATATTTCATACCAACCGTTTTTCTTTCTTGCTATAAAACAATTACTTTCAAAGATGGAGAACGATTTTAAAGACTCCTTTCAATAAATGTACTTTTATATTCAAAAGATTTTTCAGCAAATTTTTTAAAATAAAGCGTTTTTTTTTAAAGGAATTTATCTTCTCAGTTTCATTAATATATTGACCCCAATTATACGAAACAATTGTTTATCCATTTCTGCTAAAATCATTTAAGTGTATAATTCATCATATTTTTTAATTATGTTTGCATGTTACTTGAATTCTAAAACTTTAAATCATTTTATATGTTAAAATAAACAGAATTAAATGCTCTTCAAAATGATATGTCTAACTCTTTGTTTGTTTGTTTATTTAATTCTAAAAAAATTTATAAAATGAAAACTTTAAATGAAAATTATGAAATTTTGATACTATTACGTAATTGTAGGAAAAAATGCCTATCAGTAACTCTTGAAATATGTCTTGTAGAAGGTAAAAATTTTTCTGATAGGTTTGTTTCTTCAAGATAACGTTAGACCTGATATAACTAAAAAGGAAATTACAGAGTTGATAAGCAAAATAAAAAATTAGTATGTACCGATGGCAAGCAAATGAAGAAAGTTGACTACAAAAAAATCAACTTCAGTTAATAAATATTTTAATAGATACGTACCTTTTTCTGGGTCAAATTATTTCAATTGTATTTATACAAATACAGCATCTCTAAATAATAAGTTCACAGAGCTTATTGCTCTTAAAGATAGAATTGATAAACCTCATTTAGTATGTGTATCTGAAAATTGGTTTTCCGAGTTCTCATGCCGAACATTAATAGTTATTTTCAATACTGTAAATACTATTTAAGACAAGGTGGTGGTGTTTCTATTTTTGTTAAAGACCACAAATGCTCAATAAATTAACCCTTTTCTCAAATGGATTTGTACAAATATAGTTTGGAATAAAAAGTGGTGCTGAAAATATGTTAGTTAGATGCATTTATAAACGTCTCATGAGTGGTTTTAGTGTGATAGAGTCTATAAACCAGTCTTTCCAAGTAACAAGAAATATGCAAGAAAAAAAATTTGGTGACTTTTAGAGGCATGAAAAATAGAATGCAAATGAAGGTGGGGTTGTACAAATTCAATCGAAATGGCTGCCTCAGAACTATGTGTTATATCAAATGGAAATTTCACATTTATTGAAGAAGTGTCCCGGTGAACGTCAGTTAGATGGTTTTGTATTTAAATTTTAGAATGCTTAACTTTTCTAATTAGTCAAAAATATTATTTTATTTTTTAAATAAATTAACTTTTTTATACAATTTAAATAAATGAAGTGTCAATCAGTCTATTAGAAAAGGGCACTAGCATTTTGATTAGCCTTGAAATTGACAACAGAATAAGTTTCCTTTTTCGTTACTTATTATAAAATTTCAATACAAATCAAACAAAAATGCTACTCTTTTTTATAAATTTAAATTTACTAAAATAAAAAACATGTAAAAAATTACTGCAACAAAGTGCAACATACATGGTTGCACCATTTTTTCAAATAATATTTTTCTTATGTGAAGAAAAAACAAAACAAAAAACTAAAACTTCAATATGATTTAAATTGTTCATTGATTTCGTCAGTTAGCACCTCTTTACAAATCGTACTAGCAGATTATTGAATATGACTTAATGCAGCAGATGGAAATAAGTTAAGTCATTTATTCAGAAAAATCTCAACCATTGAAAGATATAATTAGCACATTTTTGTTAAAGTGGCTTAAGAAAATTAGAAAAAAATCCAAAACACTTTTTATTGATAAATTTTAAATAAAGGTTTAATAAAAACAAAGTATAAAAAAAATAAATTCGTTGATATCTCAGGGATAAAATATGTTAGAAATAAAATGAATATAAATTATTCAAAAAATATCAAAATTAAGATTATCGACTAGTGTATTTTCTTTTCTATTAAATACGATCATTTAAGAGACCTCGTTAATAATAAAGGCTCTTTTCGTTCGTATGACTCATTTAAATTGACCGTTTCATTCTCATTGTGAGCATTTGAATTAATTGTATAAGTACCTTGATTTACATAATTTTTTTCCGAACCGATTGGAGTCAATAAATGTCGAGTATTTGGCGAATTTTGCAAATTTGCATCACTTGGTCTTTTAAAAAAAAAGAGATAAATTTTTAAATTCATAATTTTTTTCTGAGAAAAAAAAAATTTTAAATGCTAGCAAAGAAAGCTTTTATATTATATTTTTAAATTTACACACTAAGGTTAGTAAGAGCTCATTACTAAAAACAATCAAAATAGTTAAAGATTTAATTGGGATTTTTAAAATAAAAAAAAAAAATTATTACAAAATGTAAACCTCAATTTTAGTTAATTTCAACTTAAATTTAAAATTTCTACAATAACATTAAAGGCTTTCAAAAAACAACATCATTACTCAAATCTTGTCTTAAAACAAAACATTTAGAAAAATGTTAAGGTTAAAAAAACAAAAGTATTTTAAGCTTTTTTTTCTGTATTTTTTTTAAGCAAAAAAATAGAAAATTTACCTTGAAATTGTAATGCTAATTGGATTAGGAGATCCTGTTCTTAATTCATGTACTGAACCATCGTATTTTTTAGAGCTTTTTTTGATATGAAACAATTTTTTTAAGCTTCCTCCAATTGATTTTGACTTTTTTAAATTTTCTGTATCATCTTGTGAAAATTTTTTTTTTAAACAAATATTCTATTAAAAAGAAATGCTTTAATACCACTGTTTAGATCATATTGATTTACAGTTTGCACATCATAAGATTTATCTCTTTTTTTTGACTTTGGCTTGAATAAATTACGAACACTTCGACTTATTGAACGAGTTCTATTTCGATCATCTGAATTACCATCCTTAGCAGACTCGTTTGAGTAAATACTTGATACCAATTGATTCGATTGTAAAGTATTTGAATTTAAATTTGGTTGAATTTGCATGTAGTTTCTATTAATTACTATTCCGCTATTTGATTGAACAGGATTTACAGATTGGACCAGATGTTCATGAACTTGCATTGGTGAGTGCGAATAATTGCCTGAAGCTGTATATTCTGTTAAATTTTTAGTTGTGTTCGGACCATAAATTGAATGGTCTGTTTTTGCCGCGTTGTCTGAATTGATAGAAATATTATCAGTTTGTTTTAGTTCATTTTTCATGTCATCTTGAATATATAAGTTAAATTAATATAATTTTAGTTTTTTTTTTAAAGTACCTCTATAATTAAAAGCGATCATGGGTTCTGCACTTGATCGTTCATTTCGGTCGTGTGGTGATCTGCTATTACGCGAAGCAATACTGCTGCGATTGCGTAATTCAACAATTGAATTAACTGGCTCGATAAATAAGAACTAGAATTATGTTTTGAAAATAATGTATAAAATGTAAATAAGTTGGAATAAAGTTTTTACTTCCACGGTTAAGGATCCTGTTTTTTGTGATCCGAATCGATGAAGTTGAATAACTCTTTTACCGCTATTTTCTGAGCATAAATCATTTACTGGTAGGACTGCTTCACCTATTAAGTCTTCTTCAATAGAAAATATTAACTTTAATGAATTTTTTTTAAGTTTTGAACACGAAAATTTTGAATATATAACTATTAACAATTTTGACCATTTTTTTAAAGATTGAAACTTAAAAATACAAAAAATTTTTTGATAGAAATAAAATTTTAATAAAAATAGCTTTTAAAAATTAAACATTTTTTTTAAATTCGTTGAAAATTTTAATTAATTTTCAGAAAAAAATATTTAATTTGCCTACATTACTAAATTTGAAATTTTTATTAAAAATCAGCCGAACTTTCTATTATTGAGGATTGAAATTTTTATAGTGCTAAAACAAATATAATAATGTTAAATATTTTTGCAGAGAATTTGCATCCTAATTTACTTTTTGATTTTGATTTTTCTTTGAAAAAGAGAATTCAAATTCAATTAAATATGTTTGAGTTTTTTAAACTTTATATGTAAAAAAAATAAACAGAATTGAATACTCTTCAAAATGATATGTCTAACTCTTTGTTTATTTAATTCTAAAAAATATTATAAAATGAAAACTTTAAATGAAAATTATGAAATTTTGATACTATTGCGTCATTGTTGAAAAAAATGCCTATCAGTCACTCTTGAAATATGTCTTGTGGAAGGTGAAAATTGTGTTTAAAATAAGAAGAGTACAAAATAGATTTAACAAATTTACAATGGTTTAAATAGCGGTGATGCGAGCCTTCAAAGGAAGAAAGAGCCAGATAGACCAACCATTATTGACCAGAATGCTTTAGACTATATGCTATAGCATTAAGTTCAGATTAATTCACAGTATCATCTTTTTGGTTCAGTGGCTCATTTTTTTAAAGGAAAACATTTTTAGTAGTCAAGACCAAGATGAATAAGGGTCTTGTAAGTTTTTTGTTTCCAAAAGCCCAGAATGATAAAGAGAGGAATTGAACTACTCACTGATAGCTAGCTTAAGGCTAAAGAGGATATATCTTGAAGTTTATATCTTGAAGATTAAATAAAAATTGATTATTTTATTGATAAATCAAAAAAACTTAAAAAATACGAAAATTTATTGACTCATCCTAATAATAAAATTTTGCTTTAAAAAATATATTTGTGAATAATGTTTGGTATTAATCTTTCTTTATCAATCTAAATATGTATTTTACCCATATAAATTTAGTAGATTGTGTTATATTTTCTTTTAAATATTTTTGTGATTTATAAAAGATGAAAAAATAAATTTGTTAAAGTTATCTGATTTTTAGAAAACGTAGATACAATCTGAAATGTAATATTTAAGTAAAAATTTAAAAAATCATTACTTCCATAATCTTTGGCTCTATCGTAAACATATAAACTTAATTCTTCAGAACTGGGTGTTATGTCAAAAAGAAATTGCTCGTTTATTGAAGAAACGTCCCTGTGAACGTCAGTTAGATGTTTTTGTATTGGCGAATCCAGCTCGACAACACAATAAGGCTCCTCATAATCTTTTAATCAATCAAAATTTTTTTCTTAATCATTATTGTATTTTACTTGTCAAATTGTTAGCTTTTAGGAGCTTTACTAAAAGTCTCTTCTCATTTACGTTATTTCTGAGGTAATTTGTGTTAGATAGTTCAGAATTAAAATTTGTGGGTTCAGTATTCAATTTCGAGTTGGCTTCTAATGGAGAAGATGATCTTGTGTTTCTGTTCAACAAAGGACTTTGATGTGCCTTAGAGCTAATATTTGTATGAGGAGAAAAATGTTGTAGATTCACCTTAATTTAAAAAAACAAGCTTATTTTTTTTCCATTTTTTTTTTTCAATACTTTAGTGGTGCCATATAATTTTTTATTTTGAAAGTTAAGTTCCAAACTGAGTACAAAATTTTTGACACAATTTTTTAAAATATCTTTCAAAAATTCACATAAACTTTGCTCAATATTCTTTAAAAATTTTTAAATTAATCTCAAAAATTATTTTTATTTAAAATTACTGCATCGTTTTTGAATTGAATTGAAATTTCTGATTTCGGGTCTACGGTGCAATCCAAAATGTAAGAAGAACTAGTTGATTGACCTAACACAATTAAAGCCTCTGCATTTGCTTTTTCAATTATGATATCTAGTTGACGATGGCTCCTTTTTAACTCGGCTTGAATTTCCAAATTCTTGAACTCTATATGACTTTTGATGGTCTGAAAATGTTTTTCTAAAAATTTTTTTTTTGTTTCTTTAAGTTATTTATTTACCAAAGTGTCACTATCGCTTAGAACAGTTTCAATATTGCTAAATTTAGGAGGCAATGTATCAACTCTTTTGAACCATATATCATCATACTTTGAATTAATCTTAATAAATTTTAATTAAAAAAAGCAACTAACATGTTTTTATTTTTATTTAAAAAAATGACTAACCGAACGCTTCAAGTTTCCTGAATTAAGCAATAATAGTATTTTTTCATTTATTAATTTATTGGTTTCAGAGTTAAGATAGAACCATTTCAGACAGTTATTAATTAACAAACTATCTTGATTAAAATTTTTTTGGTTCAACCTATTCTTATTCTCACTATTTGGGCCTTTGTATAGCAAGAGATTTATTATACTTTTACTAAATGAAATAACTAAATTAAATAGAATTTTCACAACAATTTTTATATTATTCAAAAGTGTATTTGAATTTTTTGAATTTGAATTACTCTTATTTGCTGTATTTTTGACTTTGTTTGTGTTTAAATATTTGTAAATGCTCAAATAAGCAATTAGAACAATTAATAAAACTGTCCAAATATAGAAGACGTAGTCAAGACCGGTTAAAATGGCCGTGATTGAGGAGTAAATAAACGAATGCGATTTAGGCGTCAAGCTTTCTTCCATTTTGGCGTTATCTTGAACAAGCCCAGCTTCGCCAGGCATAGGCGCTTCTGTTGAAATCATGGCAACTGATTTTACGAAAAGAATCGAATTAGTGAAAAATCATATTTTGTGTAAATAAAAACAAATTTATTAACATTTATATTCTTTCTTCTATAATTAGATTACGAAAGGAATTATTTTGTTGAATCTCGAGTGTCATGTAAATTTTCTAATTAAGATTAAACTTCTAATATAAATAAATAAATGCTATTCAACTTCGAAGTTTAATTAAGCAACTACAGATAGCTTATTCAAATCATACAATCAATACCTTAATAAATCATTTTTATCGAGATATTTTCCCTATTTAATTATTACATAATAAGAGTTATAATAAACATAATATCTGAATTTAAATAAATATGCTCAATAAAGTAAATATAAAATGGTTTCTAATAAATTGTACCAGTTATGTCACTTTTATTTCATGCTCATAATGTATTAATTAAACATTTGAAAATAATTATATCTTCAGAAATTTGATAAAATCAGTATGAAAAGCTCAAGTGTCAGTAGAGGAACCAAAAAATAAAAACTGTAAAAAATCTAATCTAAAAGCCAAAAGATTGAAATGATTAGTCTGACTTGAGGTTAGAATTAACTCAAATTATCTGGCAAAATCATTTGAATGATACAAATTTCATGAAAACAAATATCAATATAAATCAATCTCCAATAATTTGAAATGCTCCAAAGGCATTTGCTTCTACTCTTTCTAATTAGAAAAATATCTTGTTAAAACAAATCGCTCTTGATTGAAAACACCAAATATACCAGGAGGTTAGCTTTTTTATCAAACTAAGCCACAAGAAAAATAAGATTAATTGGCAAAAATTTATCGGCCAAGAATACCTTTTAACTAGTGAAAAAAAATCTAAAACAGAATTTTTCGATGATTCTTATTTTGTTTATTTATTTTTATTAAAGTAATTGCTTAAAATATTAGAATTATTGATAACAATTAAGCTAATGGAAAAAAATTTAACTTATATTTTATCTACATCTTATACATAAAAAAATGGTGTTACATAACTATTTTGAATACAATTTGAATGATTCAACATTGAGTTATCTTTTCTCTTAAAAAATAAAATTATAATTTTTTCTTATTTTTTAAAATTTTTGAACTTAAAATAGTCTTTAAAAAATTGATTAGCCTTTAATACTTAATAATCATAAAATTTTATTAATTTATTTAGAATAATTACTCTTTAAATCATCAGACTTTTTCTTTTGTAAATTTTTATCTTATATTACTCTTATAATGATATAAAAAAAATAAATTATCTTTTTTTTCAAATCATTATTGAATGCTTTTTTTTTCTTAAAATTATCTAGAGTTCAAAAACGTTTCATTATTTCATACAGCCTAAGAAAGTAAATGCGTAGTATTGAAATTTTAATCAACATAAAGGTATTGAAAAACTAATTTGTCCTCACCTTAGTATATAAAAATTCAAGTTTATTTTTAATTTGAATTTTAATTTAATTTTATTGAAAAAAAAAAAATTATTTTTTTAACTTAGTTGTTCCTCAGCAACTTACTTACTAAGTATGAAAAAAAATGGAAAGTCTAGCTGGGATTTTATTAAAAATTGGAAAAAATCTTGGTGTTTATAAATAAACCATTTTTCTTAATTGACTTAAGATTTTTTAAAAAAAAAGCTAACTGCTTTGTTTTCAACCCAAGGAATCTTTAATCAATTAAACGCTTCTCATGTTTAATCTATTCTTAGCACTTAAAAATTGATGAGTAAAATAAGTCTGAATAATCTACTGGTTTGAATTGGTAAATTATTTTTTCTAAAACTCTGTGTAATTGTTAGACAAACTTAACAAAGCTTAGCTTGGCTTTAAGAAAAGCGAATTGTTGATTTAAAAAATATTCTTTTGAGCAACACAACAGAATTTATAACATAGCTTAGCTAGCATAATTCAAGTTAAAAATATTTATTTATTTTTTTGCTAAATTAGATTTCGCACTATTGTGCATTTTTGGCAAACTTTAAGGAAAACTTTTTAACATTTGGCCATGAAATAATAAATTATTATATTGAATAAAGTTATAGGATTTTATTTAAAAAGCATTTATTCTGTAATTTGATTTTTTAAATCACAAATTATTTACCGAAAATATTATCTTAAATATTTAAGGCATTCGATTGAATAATATTTATCTATATTTTAATTTTAGAATTTTTGATGCAGCATTTTATTTTTACTCTTTTTTTTCCTCTAGTTCGAGAATCAAAAATAAAACGCCTAGTAAAATGTTTTGTCAAAACATTCTTATAAACGCGCAGTTAAATTCCATCGCAAATTTTTAAATTTTTGTGACTTTTCAAAGTCTTATTTTTAAACTATTGAAAAAGGATTATAATAAATAAAAAATGCTTTTAAGTTTAATTTAAAATGTTTTGAACAAATTTGAAAAATGAAATTTGATCAAAACAATGCCAAATAAAAGTGATCTGTAAAATTATTTGTGTTTTCATTGTTTTTTAATAAAATTCTACAGAAATCAAAATAACATAATCTTAAAAAATTTAAATAATTTTTATCTCTAGAATTGGTCAAGTTTTTCACTACAAAGTTAGTCATTTTTATTTTCAAAAAAAGGAAAAAATTACTGATTCTGATTGATGATTTTCTTCCATAAAACTATTAATCAAAGATGGCATGTCACAATCGATTTCTTTATCCAAACTAAATTCATTGCTTATATCATCACTGGTTAGCCAATTGATAAAAAATTCAATATTAAATTCGTCTTGAATACGCTCGTGCTGTAAATCCGTATCATCCTCTTCTATAGCAGGCTTTTGATCAAAATTGTGAACTTGAACCACAGAAATAAGACTAGTTGATAGTCTTTTGATGTTGTCACTAATTTCATAATCCTGTTCAATGTCCAAATTTCCATCAAATGAATTAGAAAATTTTTGCGCTCTTTTAAGCTGAATTTTTTTATTTAATCGATTAGGAGAAGTTCTCATCGAATAATTTTTCTTGTAGCTAATCTTTTTTTTTGCTATGCTATCATTGTCTTGCATAGGTTCGGATTCTGTTTTATCAACCGAAGAAGTTGCACTAAAATTCATATCCAAACAGGACATACTGTCATCATCCATGCTTTTTTCCGAGGTTGTCTCCAAAATTACCCACATAAGAGCTCTTATTATTAAATAGATAAAAACTAAATTTATAGCGGAAAAAATGCATATTTTGACCATAAAATTCCACAAATCTACTATGTTCTCAAATTTAGACGGGTCTTTTTGAGGTCGGCTTTGAAAAGCCAAATTTTCACCTTGGATTTGATTTGAAGAAATGTAATTTCCTATGAACTCAAACAGCTTAAGTGAATCATCAAAAAGCTCTTTACTTAAATTGAATGCTTTGGTCTGGTTGAAGCTCGACACTGTTCTTGACTTATTTTTTGTCTTTAAAAACTCGCTGCTATTTACTCTATCAACAACTAGATGTTTTCGACTTAAATTTGTCAATATTTTCAAAAATTTTTGATTGAAATCTCTCAACTGATTGTCATTTAAATTTAAGTGATCAATTGACTTGATAGGGTCTAACAGTTTTGCTGGACTAACTGTTGACTTTAGATTAATGAATTGACTTCCAATTGCCAATGGGACCAATAGAACCACTAAACCAGCCACTAAATGTCTAAGCTCAAAATTTTGAGTTAAATAGTCAGAAATTTTTGAGAATATGTCGTGTTTTACTAATAAATAAACTATAATAGAAAAAAATAATAATATTAAAAGAATGTATATTGAATTAAGGCCTAAAATCCATTGAACTAATTCTTTTATTTTCAATTCGATTCTGTGTAGCGAGTACATGGATAGAAGAACACCAAGGACTGATGTGAGACGAGTAATTGTTTTATCATCCATGTCGAAAACAAAATTGAGGAATCTTGATGAGCTGTCCAAGTAGCGCTGGTCCATTTTTTTGAATAAGCCGATTTAATTATTTAAAGAAGAAATTCGCTCATTTTCAATCTATAGTTGGAAATTAATTGGATTAAATATAAAAATAATGTCACAAAATGTTAAAAATAATTTTTTTAAGCTTAGAGATTATAAAATTCGGTTTATTTTGGTAAGAGAAAAACATAACATTTTGAGTTGTTTTTTGTTAAGCAGCAAAACAAATAAAGTTTTATTAAAAAAAAATAAAATAAAAAAAAAACACAAATTATGTGCTTTAGAAATAAGAGCCGCTTGAGCACAAATTTCATTATCTTAGTACACTTGGTTAATGAATTTCGAGATCAATTTGTTGTTGAGTTTGTAATTGAAAACTTAATTAGAAAATAAAATTCAAAGTCTTATCATTTTTGTAAGCTTTAGGCAAAAGTTTTTTCAAAAAATAAAAATTTCCTGCTTAAATGAGACTAAATTATTTAAGGCAACATATTTTTCTAAATTATTTTAAAATTAGCATACTTTCTCTGTCAACAATTTCAAATTATTCTTTAATGCATTTTTTTTTCTTAAAATGTAATTTGGGAGATGAATAATTGGTCTCCTGAAAATTCACTCAAAATTATTTTTTTTACTATTTTTTCTTCGCAAATTTTTCCTCAAACTTTACCTAAATTTAAGAACGGTCTTATTCTTATTTATTTTTTTATTGAAAAGCTGGCAAATTTTGAATTTTTTTTAAACTAGATAAATCGGCTAGAGGCTAGTTAATTTTTAACCTTATCAAATTCAATCAATACTTGAAACATTTTAAATTATGAACTAAAAATCTATTTTTAAATGAGAAATTTTCCATCAAATGACATTTGAAAACTAGCTTAATTAGCTTCAATTGATAGTTGTAGCGTATCGAGGCTATTTTTGTCGAATAAGCTTGCAAAAAAGGTATTACGTGATCAAACTATGAATTAAATTCTTTTATTTCATTTTAGCTAAAGAAAAATAAATTAAGCAAAAATTTTTTTTATAAGTCAGATTGCTTTTATGACATGAAAAATCAAAATTAGTAAAAAAAAATCCTATGAAAAATTAACTTGCTTTTATTATCTTAAATTCTAAATTATATTATTTTATTATGTTTATTAATTACTTTGTTGATTTTCAAAAAAATATTTATTTTCTTTATAATAAATTCTTTCCAAAAAAAAATCTTAATTCATTTTGAATACAAAACGATTTTTTCTTTTAAAAATCAACTACAGTATTTTCATTAATCAAGAGCTTTTTTCACATACTTAATGAATTTGTCTATCAAAAAAAGAAGATTTGGATTGAATGGTTGTTTCATAAATAGTCTGGCTTGGATGGTAGACTTCAAGAGACAAAATTTGTGATTTATTTGTCTTATCATTCTCAAAAAATAAAGAAGGAGTTGTTTGATTACCAAGATTATTTAGGTGCTTATCAACTAGTTCTATTCGCTTAGAATTTGTTTGCAAATACTCATTTGAACCGGTAGGGACCCAATGTGATTTTTTTTTATAATCTATTTTGTTTTTTATGTCTATGTTAGATTTTGGTTCAAAGTATTGTTTGTTAAAATGAATCTTTTTGTTAATTTTCTCATCATTTCCTGTTTTATTTGAAGGTTTAGGCTTGATTTGATAATGAGTTCTTAAATTGCTTGAATAATCACTTTTTTGGTGTTTTTTCTGGACCATATCATGATCGACTTGATATTTAATTATTATTTTTTTCAATTCATCAGCCATATTTTCTTTTGAAAAATTTTCATCTTCTCGAATAAGCTTTAGTTTTTCATCTAATGTTGGTTTATCACTATTTGTACATTTACAACCAATTTTGATTATAGCATCAATTTTCTTTTGTTTTTCTATATCATCCATTTTTTTTTGTTTTTCTTTGATAGTCTTTTCTCCTTTCAAATTATTGAAACCATTCAATTTTTTAATCTTTGCATTGTCATAGTTTATCTTGTAATACATCATATAATTATTATTTGAATAGTTATTTCTTGTGTCTTTACAAATTTTCTTATCTTCATGAAATTCTATAGTTAATTCTGGATCATCTAAGTCTTTTTTAAGATTCAGTTCTTCTCGAATACGCTCAATTTTTTCATCCAAAGTGAGCTCGGTATAACTCTTAGATTTATCTGAGCAGAAACAGTGACAATTTTTTGAATTATTAGAATGATTTTCTTTTTGTGTTTCTTTTGCTAAGTATTCTTTTTGCAATTGTTGTTGAACCTGTTTTTTTATGAAATCATCAATTTTATTCCCATCAATAAATTTCTCGTCAATTTTGGGCTCTTGACAATCGATTAAGATTCGATTGAGAGGAGTCAGATTAGAAAAAACTGGAATTCCAATTCTTCTTTCATAGGCAATATAAGGTGCAGGTGTATTTATTGGGAGATAAGGGCGATATGTGTCAACTGTTACGCAAGGAGCGATTCCACCTGTAACTAATGGAACAAAATTCATTTTCATTTAATTAAAATTTTCATACAATAATGTAGAAAATTGAAAATTTAAGTGAAATACTAGAAATTACCATGGTATTATTTATAGTGTAAAAAGAAGAAAAATGCAAAGAGCAACTGCATAAATAATTAAAATAACATTGCTCAGTTGGAAAACAATCAATAATGAAGCCAGACCAAATTTTTGATATGATAGATAGAAAGAAAGTAAAAAAGATTCCTTTATCTTAAATATTGAGGCTATTTTAACAAAAAAAAAATATAACACTTTTTTTATTAAAAATCTAAAATTTCCTTAATACGCAAAAATACACAAAAATACATTAAATTTAAATAAAAAAGAATTTTGTGATCAAAGCATTTGATATGTGATCAAAGATTTAATTGCACTTTTAAAGACTACAACTCTTTTTTTAGATTTGAAAAAAAAAGCTTTGAATTTTAAAAAATTTATAAATTCTGCAAAATCTGAAATTTATTAAAAATCGTGTTCTTATAAAATCCTCTACTTACTAAAAATGATAATTAGTTAAAATTTATATCTCACTTATTCTATTAAATTATATAAAAATAATTGATTTATTTAACGTAAAAATTTTTAAAAAATCCATAGAGTGTTAATTCTTGTACATAGATTTCTCATAAATCAATTAAAACAACAAAAATAAATCAGATTATTATTTCAAGAATTAAATTAGTTCCTTTATTTGTATTGCTGATTTAGGGTTAAAAAGTTAATTATTCTTGGTTAAATTCTAAATTATTTTGCATATTTTTTAAACTTTTAACTCAGAAACTCTCTTCAATTAATTACTTCTCATCCTGTTCCAATTAAGAAAATGGTTTTTACGAAAGCTTTTCACTATTTTTTTTATCTTTAAATTACATTTTTAAATGCTTTACTGATGACCTAAAAATAAATAAGAAATATTTTAGATTAATAATGAACACAAAGAACATTTAAGAAAAATAAAGAAAAATTGTTCAAGTTAGAAACCATATACAATAAATTACTGAAGTTGGTTTCAAGGCATTGAATGAAAAAGAAATAAATTTATCAGAAACAGTATCTTTTAAAGCTTATTTTGAATGGTTGGCGATTAGCAAATCGCTCTAACTAGCTGTTTGATTCTAAAAATTAGATTCATATATCAATAATTAATTATCTATCTTATTTATATGAAAAGTTGTTTGATATTGGGTCGAGAATAATCAGGTATAAAGCTTTGAGAGTACATAGAGTTTTTATATATATATAGATATGAGCCATATTGATGCATTAAAATATTCCGAATTCTTCATCAGAATATGGACGATGATATCTGCAATCAAGTAAGCTTAAAATCGTCTAGCCTCATCTGATTCTAATTAATCATAGAATTAAGGATTAAAAAAAAACGAAGATTTTTTCTTAAAATCCGACTTAATATCTTAGGAACGGTGTTAGGCCTCATGGTGGAACACAACATTTTTAGGCCTAATTTGAGAAAATTTAAATGAATAGAGTTGGATCGATGGAATTAAAATAATGTGTTTTTTTTTAATTTTTCCTATTAAATTAAGAAAATAAATTAATTATGAATAAAACAAAAGCAATAGTGAATTAATATCTGAAGCTTTACCCTAAAGGATAAATATAAGATACTGTTTTAAAATTTACTTTAAATGGTAATAATTTTAAACTCTATTAATCCGATATTACTTATTCTTCTTTTGAATTTTATTTAAACATTCTTTTTATTGCAGATAGAATCTAACTAACAATTTGATTTATTTTTTAGAGCTTTTGGGCTTTCACTTGTATTTGATAAAGTGGCTTTTATTTAAAAAAAAAAAAGCATCATTTGCTATTCTTTAGGTACCAAGAAATCTGATATTCATCTTTAAATAAATTATTGATATTTATGCTTTATTAATAAAATCTCTAAGAAATATTTGAATCAATTTGTGATTTATGTCGGAATTTCGGCTTTTTTAGGATATGATGATATAATCAACTACGTGCTACACAAAAACTTTTAATATTTACTTCATTGGCCTTGTCTACACCAAATATATAAATTGAACCTACACAATTATTTTATACTTGATTTAATAATTTGTTAATAATTTCAATAAGTTTTTAAATAAATATAAATTAATTTTCAATTTTATTTTAAATAGACAATAATTAATTTGATGTGTTTTTTTACTAATTGGATAAACTTTAAATCAACAATTTTTCAAAAGGTTAAAATTCAAGCAAAATTATTTGTTAAATTTTGCTTTATTTCTAAAATAAATGTTAGCACTTAAATAGAAAACTAAAGTATCTTGTCCATGTTAAAACATTCTTTACTTGCAGCAAAAATATGTTTTAAGTCATGCGTCCTCATTGAAATCAAATTTTCAAGATTAATGTAGAATTTAAATTTTTCCAAAAAAAAAAAATTGTTTTTCTGATTTTCTTTTGATTCAATCTGTAGCGTTGGATGAAATGCATTATTCAAAAAACAAATAATTTTTATTTTCCATAAAAATCTCAAGCTTAAGGGCAGCATTAAACTTAAAAATTTGATTTTGATGCGGACCCAAGGCTAAAAACATATCTTTGGAGTACGCATTATATCAAATAGATCTTTTTTCTATAAATTCGACAGCCAAAAAATTCAATCCTTTATTCGACAAAAATAAATCTATTTTGCTTAAACAAGTTCCTATAAACTTTAAGAGTATTTTTATTCTAATAGCTCCTTTAACTTAATCAAATCATCTCATATTAATTTTTGGAATCGAGCTATTCAAAGTTTTAAAAATTTGCTGATTTACTCTCGTGATAAGATATTGATCTTGTTTGTTTTCTTCTTATACTTTAATAAAAAAAATATCAGTTAATGTATTGTTTGTTAAGTTTTATCTTTATTTTGAATAAAATAAAAATGCTGTAGGATAAAATTTTTTGCATCAAGTGGTTTTTGAGAATAAGTCCGTATCTAGGTACTAAAAAGGAAATTTATTTAATTTAAAAAAAAAACGTAAATTTAAACTAAAAGAAATAAAAAAATTAGCTTTTCTTAATATGTGTGATTCATGTGCATGACTTGAATATCATAAGTTGAATAGTTTATTAGCAAAATTCGTCTTTTAATTTAGTTTGTTTTGTTATTTATATTTTTTGGTCATAAAATAAATGTGACATTTGAGCAGATTTTCAGCTGAATTGCTGATGCAATATTGAGACAAAAAAATTCTAGTTCACAAAATAGTTAAGAAAATTAAACTTAAATTTAGCTTGGATCAAATATAACAAAGTTGGTATACACACGTTAGGCTTGATATGTTAATCAAAAAGCAAAAACAAAATGCAGGCTTTTTTTTCCAGTTACATTGAGAGAATCGTGTGTTCATTGTTAATTGCATAATAATAAAAAACGATGAGCAACCAAGGCTTTATACTGCTAGTAATAAATAGTTAATGCTGGTAAATTTTATTAAATAGTAAAGTTAATTATGCATTCAATATTTTAAAATTATATAATTTTAAAAATAAACTAGCGCTATACATGCTCAAAAATAGTTAAAAAAGTATCCATTTTTAATTTAACTTAATTAATGAATGTTTGCAAGTTGGTGAAAGCGGTGAATAATAAAGGAACCTTCTAAAAAGACAAGTATTTTAAACTAGCAATTAAACTGTCAGAGTAGTTTAATAGAGCACATGCGTGTTTTCATGGCAACCTGTAAAATGCAAGCAAATGAAAATTCTAGAAGAAATTCTCAAATTTAATTGCAATTTGGTTCGAACCAGTTGGCTACTAGAGGCAAAATACCACTAAATTCGAATTTTTAATCTTTTTTCAAATTACCTAGGTCATAGGCATAATTTTGATTTTTTTTCTTTTCATTTCTACACTATTCTACTTGAGTGTTGAAATTAAACTCACTAAAGTAAAATATTTGCAATAATTCGATTTCACTATTAAAATATGCAGAATGAATTTTTCTCCTTCTTCTCCATTCGAAAAGTTCTATCTGGGTAAAATAAATTATCATTAAACGAATAGATTTATTGAACAAATGATTATCATTTTTATTTTAGTGGTATTTTTAATAGAGTTTTTATGTTTTACTTAGAATACTTTGATTGCAAAGTATGGTTCAAATTAGTTTCGGCCGCGCTTAGAAAAATTCTTAATACTCTAATAACAGCAATATTCAGATTAGAAAAAAAAAAATATATTTTTCATGATATCTTAATGAATAATTTATCTAATGAACAATTTTTTTTTAGATATTTTTTAAATTTAACGAACATGGAAGACTATTACATTGAGGTGATGAATCCAAAAGGACATTGGAGCCGAGTGTTGCTGATTGATTTAGACAAAGACGGTGTATTGACAAAGTCCACAGCCAAAAGGTACCCACATTTTATTTGTGCTACGTATATAACGATTTTTTTTTCTTAGTCAAGAGATGGTCAAGTACAAATACTGTAATGCTCGTTTGCCTTCAATGAACAAGCATGAATCTGGCTTGAAGCCCGGTAACGAGTGTGAAGTTTTGATTGAAAGCAAAACCGACAATGAACCAAGCTATTGGTGTCCGGCATTAGTCAAAATGCAGAAAGGCGAGTTTTTTGTTGTCGAGTTCAAAGATAGCACTCAAACAGAAATTTTTTCCTCAGAAAAAATTCGGTTCCCAAATCAAAAGTAAATTTGAATATCACATATTCTTGAACAAATAATATAAAAATTTGACTTTGCTCTTAAAACATTAAAAACCATTTTCCTTTTTTCTTTATGAGTTATACTTTAGTATAAAATTTAATAAGGAAAAATAAAAAAAAAGATATCTAAAAATTTCAAAATGTTTTCAATCTAAGTAATTAGATTTTGATGTTTTTATTTTAAAAAATCTTTATTTTCTCTTATTGAAATGCTTTTATATTAAGAAATTCAAAAATTTTATCTATTCTAAAAATGTTAAATAATTCTAAAATGTGTCTAGAAATAAAATTGAAAGTGAAAAATGCTAAAGAAGAGTGAATGCTACATAAGTTTTTTTCCCTAAACTTTTAAATTAAAAAAGATAGCTATATCTTCTTCGAATAAAAAAAAATATATTTACCTTTAAAGTTCATAATAAGTCTATTCATCTAGTTTTTTGAATTATGGTTATTTGCACAAAATTATTAAAATTTCAAATAAAAATAATGGGCTTTCAAAAGTTAGGTTTTATTTTTCAAAAAAGAGATGAAAATCTCTAAATTTTCTCATTTAAAATACATTTTTCTGGTGAATTATGAAATGTTCGATAACAAACAATATCGAATCTAAAGAAAAAAGGAAAAGAAAATTCTTAAAAATTATTATGTGTTAGATAAAAATTCAAACAACATTAGTATTTTTTCTCAGATTAAAAAAATCAATCTAATTCTAAAAAAAAATAATTTTATCATTTTCAGTGGACCATTGGAGGAAGATTTTTTGCACAAAACCGAATTTAAAGTACCTGAAGATTTGCAAGATCTGTAAGTTTTTTTTAAACAAACAAAAAACACAGTAAAATTAATTCCAAACTAAAAGCTATAAAACCGAAGACCCAAGCAATGATTTTCGTAAAGCGTGCAACGCTTTAAGTGTTCATTATGACCCCGAAAATCACAGTTTATCAGTAATTGTAAGTATTTTGTTTTCTAAAGAATTATCTGTTTTAATTAGACTTAAAAAAATATTTTTCAGTGTGATCAAGAGAGCGGAATTAAAAGAGCAGTCATATTGAGTGAGATACACTTTAAGGCGTTGAGACAAAAATCAATGCTTCTCAAAAGAACTTACGAGATTGCGCAGCAAATAGAAAAAAATCGCCAGCAACAACTTAACGCAAAATTCAGCGAAGAATTTTGTGTAGCCAAAGAACTAATGGGTCTAGCGATCGGCTCACATGGCTCGAATATACAAGAAGCGCGAAAAATCCGCGGTGTCACTTCTATCGAAATAGACGAGAATACATCTAAATTTAAAATATGCGGTGACACTGAACAAGCTATTCGCCAAGCTCGGGCCATGCTCGAGTACGGTGAAGACACTAGCCTCGTCCCCAGAGAGTACATTGGTAAAATGATCGGCAAAAACGGAGCGAATATACAAGAAATAGTCGACAAATCCGGTGTTGTCCGCGTCAAAATAGAGGGAGATGCAGAGACAACTACGCATCGCGATACCAACAACCAAGTACCGTTCGTTTTTGTCGGAACAATGGAAAACATCAATAACGCAAAATTTTTAGTAGACTACCAATTGGATAAATTACGCGAATTGGACGAATTAAGAAAGGAAAAAATTCAAATGGACGAACAACTAAGAAGCTTAATGAATACGTCAAGCAATTACTACAAAGGAAATGGTAATTTGCATAATGGTGGTCAGTCGTATCGGGGTGGATCTGAGGCCAGATTTGACGATAAAAATTATCAAAATAGAAATAATAGATATAGACGTGGTAATGGAAATATAAACCAAAATTCAAGATTTAGACGAAGACCAAATCAAGGTACATTGAGCGAAACTGGTGGTGATGTCGGAAATGAGGCTGATTTTGAATCGAATTTTTCCGAAAATGATCACAAATCAAACGAGGATGCTATCAATGAACACAAAAATGATCAAAAACAAAACAAAAATAGGTATCCGAGGTACAGAAAAAACGATTTTAATGAAGAAAATGGTGAAAAAAGATACTCGAATAACAGATATAGACGCCAGGAAAACGGTAATTCAAATCACAATGATAATTCGTCTTCAAATGAAAATATAAACAAAAACTCAGCAAATGGCGAGCAACGTCAGTCGGCACCAAAGACACAACGTATTAATCCGAATAACAGGCGAATGCCTAATGGAAAACAAAACGGACATGCTGGTAAAAGCAACTCAATGACACATGAAATCGCGAATCCTTAAGAAAAAATTTGAAACAAAAAAGAAATTAA
>PJRA01000412.1:2252525-2278810 GCA_016987375.1 Brachionus koreanus
TCCAAGTGCTGCTAATTTGAGTTAATAACCATTATGTTTATTAGTTTGAGATTTATTTTTTGTAAAAAATTACTTTGTTATGTTTACTTTATTTGGAAAAAAAATCACACTTTCATTTTAATTTAGACTTAAAGGGGGTTTAAAACGATTTAGATTAAATTTTAAAAAAATTTCAAAATCCTTGTTAATAATTAAAGAATTGGCATATAGAAGGGTAAGTGCTTTGTTTAATTTTTTATCGTTACAGAGAGCAACAATTAAAATAACATAGATTTTTTAATTTCTTCTTTTCTTCAATAATTAATGCTTTTAGCAAATCTGGTTGGTCTTTGGACTCATTATTGAT
This sequence comes from Brachionus koreanus, assembly GCA_016987375.1. Taxonomy (NCBI): domain Eukaryota; kingdom Metazoa; phylum Rotifera; class Eurotatoria; order Ploima; family Brachionidae; genus Brachionus; species Brachionus koreanus. The sequence continues at coordinate 2,252,872 of PJRA01000412.1, forward strand.
TAAGTAAATTTCAGCTTTGAATGTTAAAAGCATAGAATGCCTAAGACAGAATCAACAGGAAAAACAATTTTGAAAACGGATGGAAAAGCTAAAAGCTCAAGCAGTGATATTAAAATTCGTTCTAGCTCAACATCCAAAGAACCATTTAGATTTAGCAAACATGTACAGACTCGTTCTATGTCTGTTGCAAAACCATTAGCAACGCGGGATTCGTATGAAAATGAAATGTTAGAATCAAATTCGATCGATAGACACAATGACTTTGAAGCGCAAGAAGCTGAGAGCAAGTTTCTAAATGATGACGAAGAACTAAAAATGCTGCAAAATGAAAGCTTCCAAGACGATTTTTATGACAATAGTGAAAATGAAGATTTTAATCAGGCTGAAAATGGCCAAGTGAAAAACCTGAAAAACTTTGTCGACGATACCAATTTGGATAATATATCATTTTGTTCAGATGACACAGTCGATTTACTCCAAGAAGCCAAAAACTATTTGCATAAAAAAGACCACCTCGAAGAATCAGAGCGTATTTTAAAAACTGATTTAAAATACAATACCACACTTATAAGCAGTTCATTTGAAATAAAGATGAGTAATAGTCGCATAGACCCTAAAAAGACTCCCACTAAAAATGAAGGTTTTTATTTTGATTTATTTTCTTCACATTTTTACCTTTACGACAAAGAATACATTAACTATTTTAGGCTTCAGAGACTCAAAAACTGTCTTAAAATTTTTTTCCAAGCAGCACTTGGCGGCAATTTTTATCTATTTTTTCTAAATAGTTTTTTTTTCAAGAAGAAAAATCAAAAGATTTTTCATGCAAAGCAATTTATTTGGACAATTGTCGAAAACAAAAGACAATACCAGCCTCTTATTTCTTGCGTCACATGAACGATCCTGTTCTCTCAATGAAACATCATGGACTAGGCGCGCCAGGAATGCGACCAGTTTCAGCTGCATTAATGGTTCGACAAGATTTTCATATCATATATTTTGTTTATTAAGTATTAATAAAAAAATTTAGAATAACTCAATAGTTGCCAAGCTTGATCTTAGCGATAACTGGCTCGGTCCTGAAGGGGCTCAGTACATTTCCAAGATGCTCAAAGAAAATTGTTTTATTACTGAATTAGTACATTAAATTCGACAATTTTTTTTTTTTTATTTCAAATTTTTCAAAGAATCTCTCTGACAATAATTTTTCATCAAATGGTTGTGAGTCTTTGCGAGATGTCCTAAAAACAAACAATTCAATAACTCATTTAACAATGAGAGGAAATAAATTTAATGACGGATCCGCACCATTTTGGGCTGAAATTATTTCAGTACATTTTTTATTTAAACTAATTAAAATAAAATTGATTTAATTCTATGTTTTAAGAACACAATTAAAATAGAGTTTCTAGATTTGAGCCATAATAATTTTGGAGAAGAGTCCGGAAAAATATTAGGCCCGGCAATCGCTGAAAATATTAGCATCAAAACTTTAAATTTAAGCTGGAATAATATTAGACGTAAAGGAGCTGTGGCAATAGCCAAAGGTCTTGGTGTAAGTGAATTTCAAATTTTACAATGATGTCAAATAAGAATTTTAACTCAAGGCCAATAGTGTTATTAAGTCTTTTGATATTGGATGGAATGGCTTTTCGCAAGATGGCTGCAAAACTTTGCTCAAGTCCTTGAAAGAAAATGAAACTTTGGAAGAACTAGATCTTACGTAATGAAATATATATATTAATTGCTTTAAATTAACTATTTACTTTTTAGAAATAATCGAATAGCTACTGAAGGTGCTGTGTATATTGCTAAAAGCTTAATTACTAATCAAACTATGAGGATTTTAAAAGTATAGATTATTTAGGTATTGTTTTTTTTTCAAAAGTATTAATTTTTTCTCAAGATGGGTCTAAATCCGATGGAATCGGCTGGATGTTTTTCAATAATTAAAGCATTACAAAAAAACCAGAATACAAAAATAGAATTAATTGATTTTTCTGTATTTTTCGACTTGCTTTCTCAATTTTTTTTATTAATTTGAAATTGTCTAGGAAATCATAGTAGACAAATATTTTAAAGACGAATTCAAAAACTTTCAAGCTAATTTTCCTCACATTCAAGTTAAAACCGGTTGTGATGGAATAAAACTAAAGCCAAAAATAAAGATAAATCCGATATTTAAATTAAGAAATTTCATAGAAAAGCATCAAATAAAATTGATAGACTTTTTCAACAAGTTCGACAAAGACGGAAGTATGTCAGTGAGTAGAGAAGAGTTTAAAATCGGAATCTTAGAGCTAGGAGTCAGATTCAGTCAAGAAGAAATAGATCAGCTAATAGATGAACTTGATCCGGACGGTGATGGAGAAATCAATTACAGGTAATTTCATACATTGTCTCCAATTTGAATCTATCATTTATTAAATGAAAAAAAAAAATTATTTAATTATTAATAGCGATTTTCAGCTTAAAATAATGAACTATACAGATAAAGTTGTGTTTTATCAGTATAAAATAGTAGACTTTAAATTTAAAATTTAACGGTAAGCTTGTTAGGAGTAATCTTTGAACGGATAAATGAAAATGTTTAGTTGTTTAGCAGCATGTTATTATTTTTAAATTAAAAGATAAAAAAATATAAAATTAATTTCATTTTTTAGTTCGCTTAAGGACAAAATTATGAGAATTTGAAAAAAAAAAGTAATAAAAAATTTAATTGCATGATATAAAGCTTAGAAAAATCGATTGCTTTTAGAAAAATGGCCATATGAAATTAAATTACGCTTTAAAGCTTTTTTTAACTTATTTTTATCCAGAGATATTACAAATCCTTCTGGCTTGAAAAAGAAATGAAACGGTACTTAAAATCACTTACATAGATATAGAAATTTTTCCACTTAAATATTCCTCAACAAATCCAAACTTACCTGCAATAAATTCACATTATTTTTTTTTATTTTATTGGCATGTCTAAAGCATGTTTTTTTTTTGTATTTTATGTGTTAAATTAGTGTAAATTTTTAGAAAATGCTGGGACATAATTAGCGATTTTGACGAAACTCACTATAGAAAGCCAGCTGACAAGTTTACTAGCGAGTCGGCTGGTGAAATTTAGTCAAAATTTCGCCATTATTAAATGTAATGCTTTTTAAAAATTTAATTAATTGATGTTGGTTTAACCAGTCTATTGTTAATTGTAAGCTCAAATCTATGTCACTTCATATAAACTTTTTTCACAGAATTCATAAATTATTATTGAACGTTTTTTGATACATCACTTAAAATCACATATTTTTAAATTATTCAAAATTAACCTTTAAATGTTAACTATTAAAACTTTTAATTTAAACTATCTAATTATTGCTTTATTCAAGGAAATTCAACATATTTTACAATTAGAAGATAAAGAAAGTAGACACATGGCTATAAATATAAAATTTTTGATTCAATGTAAAATTTTTATCAATAAACAATTATTTATTAATTTTGAAATTATTTTTTTTATATTGATATATTTATTGAGAACAAGCAAAAATTTTTTTGTAAATAAAAAAAATTAAAAAACCTAAATTAAAAAGGGATTTATTCGAATTTTTAGTTCTTAAATCAATTGATCAGCCCTTTTTGTTGCTAGTTTATCTTAATTCTAGTAAGCTCGAGGGGTTCTTTAAAACCTTTTTTTTTAAAAATTGAAACTTAAATATTAAGTTAAGTTAGTTTGTAGTTGTTGCTGCGGCATTCTTACAAGAATATCTGAGCCCATTACTGCTTAGCAATAAGAAGCTGATGCAGCCATATCCATTGAATTTGTCCAAGGCAACCTTGAAAGCTTCCATGGATTTGGATTTGACAGCACTATCAGGCAATCTAATTCATTGTGGGGCCAATCAATTTTAAAAGAAAACATGTCGGGCTCTTGCAAAATCGTTTCTCAATTTTGCTGGAAAGCTTTCCATGGGTATTACCTCTTAATATTACCTCAGATAAAGGAACTCTAGATGGTTGAACATTTTCCAATTTACTTGCTATTTTATATATTTCAATCAATCAAAAATAAAATTTAAAACAAGTCTTTAAAAATTAAACATCTTGTTTTTAATTCTTAATTAATTTTAAAAAAAAATATTTAATTTGTTTACATAACTAAATTTGTAACTTTCATTTATAATCTTAATAGAGCTTTATCACAAGATATATCAGTTTTTCTAATTAAATATAAAAAAATTGGTAGAATTATCCTGAAAATAATGAATCAAAAATGTCAAAAATTTATTTTGTTGATTGTGTTATAAAAACTTTAAATTTAATGATAATTTTTTTAAAAACTAATTAAATAAGAAAAAAAATAGAATATGTTCAAAGTTAGTAAAATTACTTAAAGGATAAGAACCTAAACAAGTAGTAGATTTAATTTATTTATTTACCGTAAACTCGAAGATTCTCAAAATTTTCCAACATCGTCACCAATTACAACAGCACAGTTATTGAAATCAATTGCAACAGAAAAATTTATTGTAAAGAAAAAAGTTGGGAGACCAAGGTTAGCCGATGAACAAAAGACAGAAAAAAATTGAATGAAAATGAGAAAAAATTGTCTTTTTAATTTGAAAATATATACCAATTTGTAACTTTTTTATCTATTTATAATTTTATTTAAAAACTTTTTTTGAGTTTAAACGTTTTATTGAAAATAAGAATAATTATTGATTTGAGAAATAAATCTAATTGTACAATGTTTATTATATAAGAAAAGTGAAATAGTTTTAAAGGCTAGTTAATATAGATGCTGGCTCGCGAGGACAAATTATTGGCACTATTGCAAAATTTTCTGAGGAACTTCTGTAAAAAGCTATTATGCTAGGTAGCCTTGTTTGCTTTTCTAGTTTGGTAAAGAAAGCGAGCATCTGGACGGAGGTTGAGTGGTAAAGAGGATGTGATTGGATGGCTTGGGTCGGCAACTTAATTTGAAAAATAATTTTTAACTCAATAAAAAGCCATGGAGTTTAGTTTGATAACTTGAAAAAATTGAGTAAAAAACTACCGAGTCTGATCTACGGACCTGAAAAGAATTAGTGAGATGGAGTCTGCGTAATAAACTCAATCCTAATCCAAACCTGATACTTCAAAACATTCTGAGTTTTTATCTCTGAACTAAATATTTACTACTTTAAAATGAAGTCTAAAATGAATAAAAATAAAGACCTAATAATTTTGCCTATACTTTAAGTGTTAAAAAATTTTTATGGATTTTTTTCTTTTAAAAAATTTTAAAACTCACAATCTAAGTTCGAAACTAGAATTTTTTTCTAGATCAACTATTTCAAATTTTCAAACTAGATCAAAAATAATCTAAAATATTAAAACATTTTAATAATTTGTTTGTTTGTTTGAATAATTTAATAGCATTTTAATAGTTTGAATAATTTTTAATAAAATGTTAAGCCATCAATACATTTAATTTTATTTCTAAATGCTTCGTTCTACCAAACTATGAAGCAAGATAATACTTACTAATATTTTACTTTGTTTGTAACTATGGAGACTAAAAATATTACTCAATTCTTTTTATTCGAAAATTATAATTCTTTTTATTTTTTTTCTGAAATAAAATCTTAACTAAAATGTACTCAACACCATTAATTTCTACTGCACTTGTTCCCTCTGTTACTACTGCCTCAGTAGCCACATATCCGACTACACTTTTGTTTAATACAACTGCACCTAGTATTGTTTATGAAAGACAAATAGGAGCCCCAGTCTATCCTAACTTGGTTCCTCTCATTGGAATCGATTGTCAGAAGCAGAAAAATAATAATGAAGAATATATCAATGAAAAAAAAATTGACGATTTGATAAAAAAACGAGTCGATGAACAAATAGCTGAATATCAAAAGCTTGAAAGAGATCAAAAATTAGAAAAAGTAAACTTACGCAAAGAGTGCCATTGTAATTGCAACGGGTCAAGTAAAAAAAAAGAGCTCACATTAGATGAAAAAATTGAGCAAATTCGCAATGAACTTAATTTAACAAAGGAAAGAGATGAAAATAAATTGATTAAAAAGTTGCATGAATATCAAAAGAGATATGAAAAAGCAACTAATACCCAAAAAATAGATTCAAATTGGTCATTTGATTCTAAAAATGATTACAAAATAAACTACTTGGAGTCAAAGTCAAAAAGTGATCTAAACATAAAAAGAGCTAAATCAAAATCGCCTTCTAGAAACAGATCACACTGGATCCCCACTGGTGCAAATGATTATTCGTTCACTAATTCAAAACGAGAAGAACTCGTCAATAATCAGCGAAATTACATTCCATTCGATTCAGAATCATCTACTAGCCTTGTGTTCTTTGATCACGAAAAGCCTAAAACAAATAAACAATCGATCATTACTTTAGAATCATATAAACCAGCACAAACAATATTCGAAACAACAGTAGATTCTAAAACAACAACTGTTAATAGACCATTAAAGGAATACTATTGCACCACCGATTATATAACTAACCATATGTCCAATTTAAATTCAAAATCCAAATATGCTACCATTACAACCAAAGAACCATTATACTATGAAAAAACCATTTATCCTTTGGCAAACGAATACTATTATTACCCAATTGAGAGAAAAAATTCGTTTCATATCTAAAAAAAATTAACAAAAATTTCTGATAATTTTTTTATTAAATTATTTCTAAAAATGAGTTATTCTTTTTGCAGTTAAAATTTTTTAATGATTTTGAAAAAATAAGCTTATTTTGTTAAAAATAAAGAAATAATCCCAATTATATCTTTAGATCTTTAACTGTAGAATTATTTTATTCAAATTTTTATGGTAACGATTTAAATGACCCATTTGGTAAATCTTTTTAGTTAGAATTTTAATAAATTTTTTTGAAGCTTATTTTACCCAGAGAGAAACAATAGAAAAATTTTAGAGTTTATTACAATTTTAGAGATATTAGAGTTTAATAGCCTTAATACTTTTTGTATTTTCTTTTATTTTTATGTTTAGTTTATTTTTGTTAATTGAATAAATATAAATTGCAAAGTAGATAACATACACCGTTGTTTACAGTACTATGTCTGTGAATTACTTTATATAATATTTTTTTAAAATTAAATTAATTGATTAAATGAATACGAAAAAAAAACAAGAAGGTTCTTGATTCGAATCTATTATAATACTATTTTGGGTTGTTTTACATCTTCTCATGTTTGTTTTGATTTTCGCCACTTTTACTCCTATGTGAATTTCTTTAACTAGTATGGCTGGTCTAATTAATCCGTAGAGTTCTTTTTTGTTAAAGTCATCTCTTAGAGCTCGTATACATTTTTGAACCACGCTGTCATTTCAGATCTTTGTACTTGCTTTTTTGTTTTAAATCCAAATAAAGAAATAGAGCGGTTAACATTTCTTTATTTCATATTTCTGCAATAAAGAGTTATAAAGATCAGCGAGTAGTTTAGAAATTTTCGGATGAGGATAAAAAAATAATAAATAGAATGTTAAAAAAAACATTTAAAACGTGATTCAAGCATAAACTAAAATTGACTTTTAAAAAAGTGAATCAAACAAAAAAAACTTATTTGTTTGGAGAAATTTTTTTTTTAAAAATAAAAAATTATGATTATTACTATTTTTTTGTAGACTGAGGATTATTTTCTATTTCTGAATTAATCGATAAAGACCTTTTCATTCGAAGTTGAAACTTCTTCTTGGTCCGATTCATTTGCGATAGGTATTAAAAAATTCTTTATTTTTAAACCTGGTCTTTGTATTTTTGATAAATTGTGCCTTCCATAACTCATAAAATATATGACAGAAGCAACGTGACTACAACATCCGAGGGTTCTTTTTCCGGTCTTACAACTACAGATCCATGTTATGTCATCAACGTTTGTCGAATTCGGTTTGTATCTGACGAATATTTTATATTTCAGTTATTTTGAGTGTCTGGACTGCATCTTACAAAATATAATCTTTGCATCTTCATCATTAGTCAAATTATTGCATACCAGTATTTCATAATCTTCATTTAAGTCGAAGTGTTCAGACAAATATCCGTAAGCTTGTTCTAGTTGGTAATAGCCGAAAGTGATTTTTTTTCTAATCATCTCAACGTCGAATTCTTACTTTTCATAGCCTCAGCGATTTCTTAAGCATCTCCTTTGTCGGATATTCTTTTACAGAAAAAAACGTTAATAACCGCTGATGCTATTCGATAATCATCAGTAATATGTGAAAGCATCGTGTTTTGTATTTCTTTTAAAGCTTTAAACTGTTGCTTAAAAATTCTGTTAATCACTTCAACCACATAACGGCATTTAGTTACCAATCGAGTTTCATTGTCTTTGTCTTTATTCCATATCATTTGCTAATTACCATCGTTAATGACAAAAAAAAAATAAATTAAATATTGATTTATTTAATATAAAATATTCCTGCAAGTTGGAATTTTGCAATTCAAACCGTAAATTGACGATAATATAGCTATACACTCTTTGAATCCGCGATCAAAAATTACTAGATCGCCTTTCTTTAGGAGTTCTCTTAAATTTAAATCTTTTTCCATTACACTCTCCATTATTGAAGCATTATTATCAAAGACATCATAATTCCCATAGACATCATTATTTTGCCATTTGTTGCTGTAATTACGAAAGGTTTTAACCAAAGGTCGCTTTTTGTGACCGCTATACAATTTTCGTTGAATCATATTGTTTGAACTTTTCTTGCAATAGCAATATGTACCATCAGCAATTATAGCAAATTGTTTATCATTTAAATCGAATAACGATTTTACCATTTCAGTGTTTTAACCGAGACATTCATCTCTTGAAAAACGTTTTGCTCCAAGATGAGGAACGAAATCTTTCGCATTACTAACTTGGGCGCAAATGTTACTAACAGTTTGTCTAAATTCAAAATCAAATATATTGGCGATCATCAAAATTTAAAAAATCACCGATTTTTTTCGAAGTAAAAGCTGTGTGAAGCATACCCGCGGCTTATATTTAACACTGTTTTCATCGTATTTTGAATCATATTATAATTTGTATATTGATCTTCTTGATCGGTCAGGGCTATTGTTTCAAAATTTTACTCGTCTTGATCAATAGATTCATTTGTATAATCTTCTTTATTTGCTGATGTTGTAGGTTGTACATTTTCGTAAATATCAAAATTGTTCTCATCTTGAATTACCGACGATGAGTTGTTTTCTTCTGAATTCGACATTTCATTTAAATTGTTTTGGGCCGTCTTTTGTAAAAAAGCATAATATGCTTCTTACACATTATATCGCCGATAGCTATATTTTGAGAACAGAGGCGTTCCTTGAGATTCTCAAGCATTTTTCGAATTTTAAAATTTATATTTCAATTTTGAATTTTTAAGTTTATAGATTATTTTGAAAATTTTGTTGCAAATTTTTGCAAATGCAAATGTTTGTTAGTTTCCACGAAATTATATTTGAAATAACTGCTAAAAAGTTCAATAATTATATCGGAAATTTAAAGACTTTAATTATTTTAACAGATAGACCGTCTGGACTCGTTTCGCTTTTTCCAAGTCTTTCTAGGTTTTTTAAAATCACCGAGTGATTGAAAATATTTTTGATTTCAAGAATGGAATTTTTCTCTACGAATCTTAATAAATCAGGTAGCTCTTTGCCTCCCAAGACGCCTGCTCCGTTTACTAACACTCCTACAAGTCTTTTTGTCAGATAAAGATCATCAACACTCAAAGATCCGGTGTCGATTTGACACCTTTTTTTTGGACTATATCTTTGGGACCGTTCATCAAAAAAATCCATTTTAGATATTTATTCACAATAGCAGTATCGGTAAGTTTTAGGTGGTGATGATTAATTCTATATAAGATATATGAGAATAAATAAAGTTTCAAATTTTCACCGGTTCTTTTAGTGTTAAAACTAAAATTTAATCTCTTTATAAAAAAAACGTGCAATTAATTTAAAAATGTAAAGTTTTTTTAAGATTAATATGCTTTTTTCCAAAAAATCAGATTTCTAAATTATTTTAAAAGATGTTGATTTTTGACCATAATTAAAAAGTCTTATTGAAAAGAATTCAAAATTTTTAAATTTTTTAGAATTTCTTTTAACGATTTTTTCCAATAAAATCAAATCCTTAAAGCTATTAATCAAAATTTTGCTTATAATAAATTGTTTATTCGGTTCATTTATATAAAAATCTAATCTTTTATAACAATAGAATAAACAAAATGTTCTGTGAAGACGAATTAAAATTTAATTTAATTCTTTATGCGTTGGCTTCTTTTATAGTGATAGGAACATTTTTACAAAATACCGATTAATAAATTATATATTTTTTATTATCTTCAAACATAATTGATTTTAAATCTTTGTATATTTGTATGATTTTTGAATCATTTAAATGAAAAATATAATTTTTTAAATTTTATTCTAAAAAGTATTTCCAAAAAAAAAATCATAAAAAATTGTGTTGATTAAGAAATAGTTGCATTATACCTGAAAATCTAACTTGTGAATAGGATAATTTGATAGGTCATCACAAGTTAGGGTCTCAGGGATCGTGCAACTGTTATTTTGTAATGGCTTGAATCAATTTGGTTTCGACGCTGAAACAAAAATTTTATTTAAGCTAGAAAGTTGCATGGTTAGCTTGAGTTTTGTTCCGAACTAGGAATGACTTTAATTCGATCATCCGAAGACTAAACGAAATCATATCGAAAAGTCTTTGGTTGCCTAGTCCGAAAACAAGTTTGTTTCCAATTCTAAACCATACAACCAACTACCTCAAACAAAACTCTTGATTCGATTGATATCATAGGTCTTGATGGATTCATACGTCATTTAAAAATTTACCCGTATATTACAAACTCAGGTCTTTAATTTTGTATTTAAATTTTTTAATAGTCATTTTAGTATCCCACTCAAGTTCGGAATTACGGGTGAACTTTTAAAACGATTTTTTAAAACTCATCGCATTGTTAACCATTTGCCATATTGGATTTTTCTCAACTTGCCATTAAAAATTCTCGGTTTTTATACTTACTTGGTTAGGTGAAAATAATGAAAAATTTTTCTCATTCCAAATTAAAAATAAAAGCGTGGTTTGTTCAAAGAGAAGAAAGCTTTGGAAAAATGATAATTTACTTATAAAATTCAAGTCGAATAAAATAGAAAAACATTAAAAAAAAAAAGCAAAATCATTCTTTTTTATTTTAGTGAATTTGGAAACAGAGTAGAATGAGTTTAAACCTAGAGTATAGCTATTATAATATTGAAATAATAAAAAAAAAAAACGCTTGCAAGCCCAAATTAGAAAGCATGTTCTCTAGCTTTGTTTCTTCTTAATCACTTTGACATTCACCTTCGTCTAAAATGAAGTAATAAGAGCTGTAACGTTGCCTAGACTCCCTCTAAAATGTTAGATAATTTTATTCCTAAGATAAGATTTGAGCACGCTAGGCTTTAAACCTTTTGACTGTAAAAAAGTAACCTTACACTAACGCGTCTTTGTTCATGTGATGGCTTTAAAAATGGAGAAATGAGCTTAGATAATTTTATACGAAGAATTTTTTATTTGAAGTGTTTGTGTGAGCAAACATTGAATTCCAATCTAACATTGAATTCGTTTCTTGAGAATATGAAAACTATAAGATGCCATCGTTTTATATAGTGAAGAATTCAGAAATTTATTATTATTATTTTAAAAGAATTTATTAAATTTTATAAGAAAAATTTAAAATAAAAACTAAAACGTCTGACGCTTAAGTTAAATTAGAAAATAAAAATGGCTAGCGTTATAACAAATGAAAAAGCTAAAATTTTCTAAATGATATTAGGGCTTTTTAAAGATAAAGCCTTTTTTTTTCTAAAAACATTTAGTACAGGCATCGCATTTAGAAATGTTTTTTTCTAAAAAATAAATTCATTTTTATTTTCTGCTCTCATGTTTTTACCAAACTAACAACATTATAAAAATTATGTAAAATTCAACACGATAAAATTAGAAATTTTCCTATTAGATAGATAAAATGTTGCAAACAACATTAGCATAATATTTAAATCAACTATTTCTAGAATGTAACCTTGGCATAATTTGGAGTATTTTATTGCTGTGGAGCATAAGTGTTCTCCCCATCCAATATTGCTTCATAGTGCCTTAACTGTCTAGACACAAAGCAACACTCAGCCTTGAATAATTTTTTTTAAAAATCAATCTCAACATTAGCAACACTAATGCTCATAATTATTTATAATTTAAAATTAGATATTTATTGATTATTGTATAATGAATAAAAATCAATAATGTTCATCCTAAAAAACTGAGCATTTTTTTTTCCAAACTATGGAAACCTATTCCTGATGTTTGACAAAGATGATTTAGTAAATTTAAAACACGCTGCAAGCTATACAATTAATGAAAATATAAATGGCAAAAAGGCAATAATTTAAGCGAGCAAATTTCTAAATGTTAAAATTAAAACTTATCATGAAGCTAATAAAATTTCACATTGTTTTAAAGCAGGAGAAATTTATTTTTATCTAATACCAAAACAACTAAGCATTTATTCAAAAAAATGTATTTTAAGCTTAAAACAAATTTTGCTCAGCTTTTTTCTTTTATTTTTTTTAAATTAAAAAATGCATTTGGTTTTGATAAAAAACAATAAAGATTAAGCAATATAAGGCTTTAGAAAAAAAATGTTTTAGTTTTACTGTGTTTGATAATGTTAAAAACAAAGTTATCTATGCCAAAGTTTATTAAAATAAACTAAAATTCTATAATGGATATGATTCGAGTTTGATAAAATAAAATTTATGGTAAGAATGTATCTGAATTCACATGAGTTTTCATGTGAAAATTTATTCTAATGAAAATTTGGGATATTAAAGATTAGAATTTTTTAAACTAGTCTTATTTTTTGTGGACTGATTTTTCTAATCAAAAATTTACATATCAAAAATCAAGCTCTAGTAATTTTTAGAAATTTTCTTAGTTATGTATACATAATATTCTTTTACTCGGCTTGGTTTTTTTTCTAGTTTTTTTTTTTTAACAATCAAGACAACAAAAAACAAATAATTTTTCTTAAATTTAAATCATCGAATTTTAATTATCGAAGACCATCATTCTTTACACCCATTTTCATCATGATTTTTATTACACATGAAATTTTTCAACCATTTTTAATGTTCATATAGTTTAATTAAAGTGTATAAAAATTTATTCCACAAATAAGAGAAAAAGCAAGTATTTTTTCTTTATTTTTTTTACTTTTTAAACAATAAATAGTCTATCTGATGTCCAATATTAAAAAGTATATGATATATGCAGATAAAACACTATTAAATCGTTCTATTAAATTAAGCATTCATTTCTGGCTTTGTTTAAGATTATTTAAAATTTTTCTTAGGTAGAATTTTTGGACTGAGGACTAGTTTCTTGATTATTGTTTTTCTCTTTATTGAAGTAATTAGATTTTGAGTATTAAACGTTTTATTGAGAAGAAGAATTATTGTTTTGAGAAATAAATCTAATTGTACAATGTTTATTATTAAAGAAAAGTGAAATAGTTTTAAAGGCTAGTTAATATAGATGCTGGCTCGCGAGGACAAATTATTGGCACTATTGCAAAATTTTCTGAGGAACTTCTGTAAAAAGCTATTATGCTAGGTAGCCTTGTTTGCTTTTCTCGTTTGGTAGGGAAAGCGAGCATCTGGACGGAGGTTGCGCGATAGAGAGGACGTGATTGTTTGGCTTGGCTCGACAAGAATTCTTTTGAGTATTCGTTCGCAGGCTTGATCAACGAAGTCGGGGATTGGAAGAAGTTTGTAAGAGCCTGCAGTTTGCTAGTCGATACCAATTATATGCCAGAGGCGGGAGTTAAGCACGATCATCTCATATTTACTAGCTGCATAGGTTGATGTAAGCATTACGGCGCTATACGTTAGGTGACTGATACAATAAGCTCTGTGGGCGTTGACGAGCATGGGCGTTGTCCAGCCATTGAGTTTAAGTTGCTTTAGTAGGAACTTTACAGGATTGATTACTGAAAGTACGCGTTTCCATTGTAGATCGAGGTCGAGTCTGAGAGCTCAAAGCCGAGATATTTATATGAATTGACAATTTCGAGAGTTTGGTTGAGCAGATAGATAGTGGTAACACTCAGGTCGGTTTAAATGCGGGGGGTTGATGCAAATCACTTTGCACTTATTCACGTTCAAGCGCATTTTGTTATCATTACACCAACGTTGTAAGGCGTCTACTATTTTCTGGGGAAGTTCGCCAAATGTGTTACCTGCAATGTAAGCTAGAATATCGTCTTCATACTTGAGTTACTCAACTCCATTTTATGAATTTTATTCTTATTTGTTTTTTTAAATCTTCAAGTGATTTAACTTACTGTCATCAAATCTTAAAGTGAATTATATTCTTTAACAAAATTAAAAAATTAATAATTTCCTAACTTACATTTATATTTGATTTTCAGGAGAAAAAATAGAAAAATATTGTTCTGTTGAAAAAATATTAAAAAATTGATTTATTAAAAAAAAACTAAAATCAAGAAAAAAGGTTAAATTTTTAATTAAAAAATGATTGAAAAAAAAAAATTTTTACAAAAATATTTAAAAAACTTTTTTTTAATTGCTTTTAACAAATTAAATTTAAATTGATAAAATTTAATTTACATTACTTAAATCATAAATTGTTAATTTTGGTTTGAAAGCGATTCGGTTCATCATAAATGGAAAAATTTTTTGTCGACTGAAAAGTTGAGAGAACATTTACGACAGGCTCGGAATCATCATCAATAGAATCGGTAGACAAGACAGGCGAATACGGATTTTCCAAGCAACAACTTTCGTCTAACTTTATAATCGACGGATCGGTTTCTTGCTTTAAGATGGTTTCAGTCTTTTTAAATTCACTCTTGAAGCTTTGATTTTTCCTAGTCGAAAAAGTCTGAAACCTAGTCTCGTATTCACCGGTATTGAATAATTTTTCTCCATATGTATACAAATAGGGTACTTCATAAATCAATCTATCACTTATTGCATCACTATTCTGCTCCGGCTTACTATTATTATTACTAAAATTCTCGAATTGATACTCTTCTGATATTGAATTTGAATCATCTTGATTAGACCACTTAAAAATTTTAAAGCTGTTTCGATATCCCATTAGATCGATTACGTCAAAGCTAAAATTTTTTTTCTTCTTAAATTCTACTTTTAGCAAATTTTTTGCTTTTCTTGACCTAAAATATTTTAAAATTATGAGTCCAGCTATGCAAATTATGGTCAAAAGCACTGAAATAAACAAAATTGAGTAAAGAATTTTTTCATCTCTAAAAACATGGTTCATTTTTGACCTAAAAAAGCTAAAAATTTTGCCATATTGAAATGTATTTTTAGTAGTTATTGGATCTGGATCGATTTGATCTTTTTGATCTATTTTTTGCGAGACAAACAATTCATTTAGTTTTTGGATTAGATTCGAATTTGAGTCTAATGTTAAATCGACATAGAAATTATCATCTTGACCAGAACATTTGGCTATCAAAAATGGCACTATGGTCAAAATAAATTTTCCAATGAGCATGTTAGTATTTACATTAATATTAAACACTGGCTCAAAATGAAGTAATTAATCCAGCATTGAAACTCGAGATTAAACTGGTCGGAATATTGATAAGAAAATTAATTCTTGAGAAACAATGAGTTGAAATATGATGAAGCCATTTAATTTTGTTTTGGCAGCGAATTTCGAATTTTTAGTCTGATGTTGTTATATCTGATTAGTTGATTTGATTCTAAAATAGGTTGAATTATTTATTGTTCCGAATGAAAGCTTTGTTTTAGTTAGGGATAAATTTTTTTCTAAGTGTAAAAGTAATTAAGTTCGAGATGAATTCAAACGAAAAAGAATATAAAATTTGGTCTGTATTTATTTAAAAAAAAAGAACCCTAATCTATCTGTGATTAGATTAATCTTTTATCAAATGAAAAAAAAAACATCAGTGCAAATATAAAATTCTTAATAAGATAAATTAATGGATGCATTTAAAAAGTTGGCATGACAACATTCTGAAAATAACCAGATGATCTCAGATCAAAGCCTAATTAAGTGCCTTAAGAGGAATTAAGATTAGATTTGCTGGCATATAGTGATTAATTAAATCAGGTAACGATTCGGTCAGTTTCAGCCTAAATTTAGAGTTTAATGAGAAAATTTTTATAACAAGCTGAAATATTTTCTTTAAAAATTAATTCAAATTTATACTAAGGAACTGACAACTTTAATTATTAAAAAAAAGAAGTGTCTAATCTTTATTCGATGATCTACCATGTTGTTTCTTCTAATCTTAGCTTAATCTGTCTCAAATCTAAAACCTTCGTGATATTATCAATACATTTGAATTTTTAATTAATTGTTACATAAAAAAATACGGTACTTTTTTTTAAAATAAAATAAATACTCATTTTGTCACTTAAATGAAAAAATTTTAAACTCTTGCTTTATTATTTTTTAAATTTAAAACAAAAAATTACATTTTAAAAAATTCAACTGTTCGATCAAATGTTAATATCCTATTTTAGAAGAAAAAATATTTACTTATCATTTAAATTCAAATATTTGCTCAACTTAGGAAAAAAATGTTTTAATACAAAATTAGTAATGATTAAACCTTAACGTGTCTTTAAAATCACTATTGGAGAGTTTGACTGGATTAGTCAGAGACAAACAAATTCGAGAGCACACTATTATTATTTAGCTTATTAGAATTTTTAATCAAATTGAATTCGTGGCTCTATTTTAATCAGACTAGAGAAATATTTTTCCACTTGTTTAAAAATTAAATTTCTTAAATGATAATACAGAAATATTTTTAATTTTGGTCTAAATTTGCAAACAGAATGAGCAGTTCTAAATGGAAATTATGATTTTTGACTTAGAAATGCTTATTTGTTTTCCGACTAAGCAATAACTTAAGCCGATAAGGAAAATGGAAATTTTCGATTTGTGTTTGATGACAAATCATGAAAATATTGCGCAACAAGCTAATCTTCTAAATTAATATTTGGCACACAAATTCTGTTTTCGGAAAAATGAATATCTTTTTCCGAATGAATGATTGAACAATTTCAAATTTCTTTTTTCTCTTAATGACTGGCTAAATTCACAAACAAAATATTATATCAGGTAATTTTTAGGATTTTTTTAGCTAGCACTTTTGTCGTAAGCATTTTCCTAATCACAAATTAATAAAATTCCAAATTTTAAACTAAAAACAAAAAATACCTAATTACAAAAAATTCAATCAATGGTTATTCAAACGAAAAATAAAAAGGAATCCAAAAAATTTTGTTTTTTTTTGGTGGGTTTCTAAATTTTAAAGACTGCTTAGCAATAAAATATTCAATCAAGTTGTGAAATTTAGTTTGAATTAAGAAAAAAAAGAAAGCTATTTTTATTCTATTCTAAAAGATTTTATTTCTAATATAAAAAAAAACATAAAAAAATCGTGTTAAATTATATTTTTTGTCTAAATTTAAAATATTTTGGATAATTTTTTTTAGGTTTTGTTTGAATTTACTTGATTTAATTAGAAGTATAGTATTAAAATGTATTAAAAACGTCAAAATAAGTCCACAATAAACAAAAATCAATAAGTCTATTAACTCAATTCTTGTTTTAGAAAATCGAATTTGCTTCTGAGTTTTAATCTAACAAGTAAACCATATTAAAATTTCCAATTAATTTTATGCTTCTCAATCAGAATCTAAACAAAAACCAGTGTTTTCATACTTAAAAAAAACTTGCAAACCAGACACCGGAATCGGAATTCAATATTATGTTCTAAAATCGATTCAACTTGATTAATAAAATCTATTTGAAATGATCACCTATAAAGAATATTTTCACAATTTTATTATTAATAAAATTCCAAAGTTTATACAATTGATATCTTATCTTTGAACGTAATCTTTTAAATTGAACTAGAAGCGTCCAATTTGTCTCTAAATCAAAGAGATCAAATTCATATTTATAAATAATCTATAATCAATACTTTTTAATGACTCAAAGCTTTATCTAGTGTATTTTAAAGCTTTCTAAAAAATTTTTTTTTCTCATTGATTTGAAAGATAAGAATATCAATTAATTCTCATTAATTCATCTCTTGAAAGTTTCGAGAATATATATTTAAATCCATTTGAGGAACGTAATTATATTAATAGCTAACTAAGAGCTATTTGTTCTTCAAGTATTTTCTTAATTAATTTATTTTAAACTTATTTTTATATTTTTTTTTATCGGTTTTACTCTCATCAATTTACAATAATTCAAAGAAACGTTTCATTAACATCAAAAAATTAAAGAAAAAAATTTAAGAAATTTTTTCATTTGCTATAGATCTCTCAACCAATTCCCATTAATTATTTTTTATAATTAAATTAAAAACGAAATTTTAAGTACAATTTTAAACTATTTTAAATGACTTAACACAGTTTGTTGCCAAACTAATAAATACAAGAATTTAAATGCACTTATTATATTTCAAATATCCCAAATATTTGTTTTATTATTTATTTATTTAATTGATTGATTCAGAAACACCGCAAGACTGTTGAAGAGGAAAAATATGCTAATTAAAATATTAAAATTTAATAAGAAAATCCAAGTTAATTTTGATTTTATAAAATTCTGAAAAAAAATCTGTTTTGATGTATATTTTTATTTATATTTTTTTTAAAACTTTTTTCTAAATTATATAAAATGATGTGAAATTTTGAGAAAATATGACAGCTTTGAGATCAATGGTTTATGCATATATTTATTATTCTTGTATGACTTCTGGTTATTCTTTAACAAGTCGAAATTTTATCGATCAAGTTTTTGTTTATCTTTTTAAATTTTATTATTTTTTGTTACAAAATTCTACATGGTGCATTCTCTAATTTCTTAAATTTTAAAAAACATAGAGCAATCCAATATTGACGTCCTATTTTCATTTCAATTTTGCCTTGTGGAAATCGTGTTTTAGGTATGATAGCTAAAAGTTTCAAGAAGTTGAACATTGACTCATTACATAGCACTAGTAAGACCTCATTTAGAATTTGCCATAAGATCATGGTGTCTATTTCTTGAGAAAGATATTTCAGAAATCGACAAGATACAAAGAAGAGCGACCAAGATCATTCCTTCACTACGGAAATATGATTACGCCACAAGGCTTTAGATGTTTAACTTAACCGATCTCAAAATTAGGCGCATGAGAGGTGATTTAATTCAATTATTTAAAATAATTAATGGACATGAAATTATTAATTTTGAGAATGGTTTATATTTTTCTTGTAATCGGGAGAAGACATAATAAATGTATTGTTAGGGAAGAAGCGAAAAACTGCATGCAACGATATCATTTTTTGACTAACCGAGTAGTTAATGTCTGGAATAGTTAGCCTCATCACATCATTAATTCTATATCAATAAACAACTTCAAAAATAATCTGGACAAATGGCTCAGGAAACAGTCGAATTTACTGCCATAGCTTCAAGGAAGCTTTACCCTAAGGGTCGCAGTAATAATTACTACTACTACTACTACTACATACTATCTTTAAGAAAGTGTATTCTAAAGTAAAACTAAAAAATTTTAGATATAAAGAGAAAAATGTCGTTTAAAAAAATTAAAATAATTTGTAAATAAAAAATATTTTTATAAGCAGAATTTTTTAAAAATTAAATTATTCTCTAGAAATCAATAAAAGCATCGACTTTTTTAATGAAGGAATTTGTTTGAATTTAAGTTTATTATCTCAACTTTTTAGCCCATAAATTATTGATTGGCCTTTTTATCAAAGGTAAAATATTAAGCCGTCATATCAATAATTAATATTAGTATTAGGTATTTGGAATAGATTTTTTGACATATAATAAAAAATGTTTTTAATAACCAAAATTTCAGCTAATTTTTTATCAAAAAAAAATTTTCTTAGTTATTTCCATGCTAAATAAATTGACAAAAATAAATTATATCGGTTTAAAACAATAATTGGCTCGAACAAAAACTTATTAAACAAAATTTTATTCATTTCTGGTATAAGAATAATGTGTAAATTGAATTTGGTCAACAATTTTTTCAATAGAATTAAGCATTAAGCTCAAATATTTAGTGTGTTACTAATTTTCACTTCATTTTTAAAAGTTTTTTAGTATTAAAAAGTTATTCTTTAAATTTTTTAAATATTTATTTCTTTTATTGACCATAAATGCTTTTTAAAATGTTAACATATTTTTCTTAGAAAAATTTATCAAATGATTTTTTAGACAAATCTAAATAGAGAAAAAAATATAATTGAAAATTAACAGACTTGATTTTAGAATACAATAATCGATTCTGTAAATATTATTTCAGAAATCATGGAAATTAAAATTAAAGTTAAATAAAAATATGACTTGTTACTTATTAATAAAATGATCGAGAACTTTTAAAACAAATTTTTTTTTATTAAGTCAAAACCTGATGAAAAAAAATTTTGTCTAGCTTAGAAGCATAAATTTTGCTTAATAAATTTGAATAATGGTTGTCATGGAATAAATTATTCAAAGATCAATCTTGATTTTTTTCAAAAGATAAATTTACTAAAGAGATTTATTTAATTAACTTTTTTGTTTTTTTTGTAAATTTTTTTAATATCTTTTGATTTAAGTTTTTAAATAATTGTTTAAAAGTTTATTCTAATGCAAAATATCTGAAGAATTTTTTTAAAACAATATAACGAAAATTAATCTTGAAATATTTTGTAAAAGAAGTAAGTCAACGTTTCAGTAAGTTTTTTTTATTATTAAAAAAGCTTAAATTTTCATGATCGTAATAAATTAAATGAATTCGATTGCTAAAAATTCAAGGTTTTTATTTCTAATTTTTTTAAATTAGCAAATTATTTAAAAATTGAATATTTTTTTGCCTTTTAGTGAATAATTTCAGTCTCAAACAAATGATTAAGAAAATAGAAATTCAAATTAAAAAAATAAAGTTTAAAGAATTTTTTCATTTTATTTATTGTTTTTTTCTTTAATAAAAAAAAAAAATAAGACAAAATTTTAATAACCAGCTTAAAAATCTTTCAAATCGGGTGTGTATTTTGTTAAGTTTTTAAAAGTTAGATTAGAAAACTGCATTCAAATACAAATTTAAAAAATATTTCAAAATAATTTCGGAAACAAGTCGAAAACTTAATTATTTAAATTTTCTACTGCCGAACCCAAGCTGAAGCATATTGAATTTTCGTTTAAAAATCACGAATAATTTGCACACCAGCTTTGTAATATTTCATATGCCGAGCTTTAAACAGAATTTATTTGACTTAAGCATTATACCAAGTATTAAAAGCTGAATCACCAGCTAAATAAACTAATATTTTATTGTAACTCTTGATAAAATCACTCGTAAGATATCGAAGAATTGAAGAATATGCATAAACGGTGTCTAAAAATTAGTTTTTAAATTTCAAAAGATAATAATTCAAAAATTTGATAAAATTTTCTATAATCAAAGATAAGATAAGAATCAATATAAGTTGGCAAAAATTGGCCTTTTTGTTTTATCCAACGGCCTAAATATAAAAAAACTCAGCTAAACAAAAATAATTGATTAAAAATTGTTATTTTTTTTAGAAATTTTATAAAAAAAAAAAGCAAAATTTCGCTATCGTTGTGTTTTTAGTAGCTAATTTTCTTTGACTTTCATAATGTCGGGTACCAATGCGTGCCAAACTAAATATCCCAAAGAATGGGAAAATTCTAAAATAAAATCTAAAAATCAAACAGTGTCTGATGACGGAACACAATCGTTTTTCTGGCGAGCTCATACATTCACTGTACTGATTATTATGATTGTTGTTCTAGTTTACGAATGCTTGGTTGAGCAGCAAGTCCAAGACCAAAGCTACAATATTAAACGTGGATTAATTGCATGCGCGAGTTTTTTTGTTCTTTTTGGTGTTACCCAGACTCCCGATGGACCATTTATTAGACCTCATCCAGGTGAGACCAATTAATTCTGCTTCTAATTTTAAAAATTTATTTTATATTTTAGCTTTTTGGCGTTTGATTCTTTGTCTAAGTGTCTTATATGAGATAGCTTTGATTTATATTTTATTCCAAGTAAATTTTATTTTAAATAAATTAAAATCCAATTTTGATAATGTAAAAAATTTAGTCTGTTGACGATGCTAGACAATTGTTGACCCATTTAGATGCCAGTTTAGGAAAGCCTCTGCCTGAAAAAGACTATGGAGGAAGTTGTAAAATATATGATCCTGATAATTTAGAAAGTCCTTTTCATAATTTCTGGGTATGTTTTTTTTTTTTTTAAATTTTAGTATTTTTCAAGTATTTTTAATTTTTTAGGACAAAATGGATGGTTTTGTACCAACTCATTTTTTTGGATGGTGGTTGAAAGTAAAAAAAATTCTAATGTTTTGTTTAAAAGAAATTTTTTAAGATTTTTTTTTATTATTAAGACCCTAATTTTGAGGGACTATTGGCTTTGTAATGTAATGAGCATTGGCTTCGAGCTTCTGGAATATTCTTTGCAGCATCAACTACCAAATTTTAGTGAATGTTGGTGGGATCACGTTAGTAACTTAAAAAAAAAACATTATAATATTAATTTTTTTTTAACTTTTTTAGTGGATCCTTGACTTTTTAGTATGCAACGGATTAGGTATCTATCTTGGCATGAAGACTTGCGAATATTTTGAAATGAAGCCTTACAATTGGAGAGGACTTTGGAATATACCGACATTCAAGGGAAAAATAAAGCGTATTGTCACCCAATTTAGTCCGTACAGCTGGGTGTCATACGAATGGCGGCCCACATCAAGCTTAAAGAGATGGCTTTTCATGATTGTGCTTATTGTCTTATTTTTTATGGCTGAATTGGCCACATTTTATCTAAAGTTTATACTTTGGATACCACCTCCACATTTTTTGTGCTTGGGTCGTCTTATTTTTATGTGGCTTGTTGGTGCCGTCGCTATGAGAGAAAGCTTCGAATACCTTGATAACACGTAGGCTGAAATTTTTGATCTAAACATTTTTCAAAATTTATTTTTGCTTAGCTTGTGCAAAAAGATGGGAACTCAAACATGGGTTTGTATTGCCATCATAATGACTGAGTTATTAATTTGTCTAAAATTCGACTGGGAGACCGTAACCAAGCCGTTTCCGCCAGAGGTCGCATTCTGGTGGTACATATTTCTGAGCGCTTTAGTTACATGGACGATAGGTCAATTTTTGATTCGTCCATACTTTTGGCCTCAAGAAGCTGGTCAAGTTGAAAAAAAAAAGGAATGATTTAAAACACTTTTTTTTATCTGCAGCACGTAAAAATTCCTTTTGTTTTTGTTAAATGCCGGTTAGAAGATCTTTTTTTCATATATTTTATTTTGAATTATATCAAAAATTAGAATGTTTATTAATTAAAAGCTCTTTGAGCTTGAATTTAGCTCATATAGAATATAGTTTTTTTGAAATGTTTTAAAAAATTTTTGGTCTATTTAAAAAATAAAAAATTAGCCATGAAAATTTTTTTAATAAATAAATAAAATTGAAAAATGCTATCACTAATTCTCTAGGATTTAGAACAGTTACAACTAGCTTTATTAAGAATAAAACTAAATGGAGAAAAATAAGGAAATGGTATTTGGAAAAATTCAATAAAAGTATTCAAGTAATTTAAAATGCTCCAGTTTCATGATGTTTATGACTAATAAAACAGCAAAGATGATATTTCATGATCAGTGTAAATGATTTTAATGTAGTCATGTAGTTGTAATAATAATAATAATAAAAAAAGTTATATTGAATGGGTTTTTAAACCCACTGTAATAGCTTGACAATTTAAGTTTATCCAATCTATTTTTAAATAGATTAATTGAATTTGAATCAATAGCTTCTTTTGGTAGTCTGTTCTGAGGCTCGATTAATAAAGAAATAGCTTCGCTGATAGCAAATACCAATCAGTTGTCTCTCCAATGTTAAATCATGAAATATTGGACCTAGTCTTAGATCATTAAAAGAATTTTTTTTAAAATAAAATTGGATTGTACCAATTAATTTAGCGAACTTGAACATTTGAATTAGATCTCTTCGATTTCTTCTCATTTCCAGTGTGTTTAAATTAAATTATTAGAAAAGAATATCCCAAAATCGCATTCTTCAATCTCACTCTTTAATTTCTTGTTTTTTAAGCTACTTTTATTGTGAGGATTTTCATCTCCAAAATGAAGTACTTTACACTTTTCCTCATTCAAAGCAAAAAACCAATCTTCTGTCCAGCTGTTAACCATTTCGGCTCTAAATCAAAATAGCAAACCGTATCCTTTTAAATGATTTTTTTCATGGTATCGACATATTTGAAGATATAGATTAAAATCACATACAATATAACTAATTTAATTTATTTATCTTTTCATTTACATATTATATTATCATCATTATATTTTTTTCATTCCAACTCTATTAAAAACTTTTTCAAAGGCAAAATTTATAACAACATACTAACAACTCATTAATTTTTGATTGAAGGAGCTCACGCTCGAAAGTCTTTAAATAAACTTTTTAATAAATAATAACAATAATAATTCTAGTCTTATAAAATGGATATTGAATCTTTAAAAAGTCAGGTCTAGTTCAAAGCCATTTAAAACATGTAAAACTGAACGAACGTATAAGAACTTTATTAAGGAATTATAAAAAAGAAAATTTTAATGATATTTTTAAAAAAATTTATCATTGATAATTAAGTATTGAATATTTTATTTTTTTATTATAATGTGATGACTTTAATGAACAAATTATTTTCAATTTCTGGCTTTTTTGACACTATTTATTTTTTTTACTTATTTAATTTGATTTAATTATTTTGGAAAAAGAAATGATATTAATAACTATAGGGGTATTAGTGTTCTGCCACCAATATCAAAAATCTTTGAACGGTTACTAGCATCTCAAATATCAAAGTATTTCGAAACCAACAAGATTTTTTTCTCAGGACAACATGGTTTCAGGAAAAATTTTTCTTGTGAAACTGCTCTACATGAGCTAATTTCTGATTTAAACGAAATTCGAGATAAAAAATCAATAGCTATTTTGCTTTTTAAAAAAGCGTTTGATACTGTAGATACTGATCTATTACTTTCAAAGTTGTTTCATTATGGTTTTGATAATACCAGTTTGAACCTAATAAGGAATTATTTTTTTAATCGAAGTCAAATTGTAAAAATAGGAAAATATCGATCAGGAGTTGAGAAGATCAAGTTAGGTGTACCGCAAGGTTCCGTTCTCGGCCCATTATTCTTCCTTATTTTTATAAATGACTTGCCAATGTATTTAACTAATCTTAAATCGAAATTATTTGCTGATGATACAACAATTTATTCTGATCACTTTAATCTTGAGGATTTAACAACAGAATTTTTTCGAAATATTCGCCGTCTCTTTGAATGGTGTAACTTTAATCGTATAGATATCAATTGGTCAAAGACTTTTTGTATGTTTATTACAAACAAACAAGTTAAAATACCTGAATATCTTATACTTGAAGGTATTAAAATTGAAGTGATCACGAAATATAAACTACTTGGA
Source organism: Brachionus koreanus (assembly GCA_016987375.1). Classification (NCBI taxonomy): domain Eukaryota; kingdom Metazoa; phylum Rotifera; class Eurotatoria; order Ploima; family Brachionidae; genus Brachionus; species Brachionus koreanus. The sequence goes on from PJRA01000412.1 coordinate 2,278,556, forward strand.
GTAACTATTGATTCAAAACTAGAATTTGGCCAACATGTAAGTGAATTTCGGAAGCTTATTAACTATAGACTCTTTTCAATTAAAAAACTTTTTTATTTGTCTTTTTCAGTAAAAGTTCAATTTTTAAAACTTTTATCCTTCCTTATTTTGATTATTGTCTTTCTTTAAGTATTTACTTTCACAAGTCTAGTATTCAAAGACTAGCTAATTGTTATTATCTTTGTTTATTTAAGCTGTTTAATTTTAAATTTTCAT
>PJRA01000412.1:2279216-2290242 GCA_016987375.1 Brachionus koreanus
TTCCATGATAAAATTATTATGGAGCCCTTAACTTAAAAAGTTAACTGGTAAACATATACCAGATAGACGATTGTCTTTTTTAACTTTTGTTCACATTTAATAAATAAATAAAATAACTAAATTTTGACGTTAGGTAATTTGAACATTTCCCAACCATATCTAACTGTATTTGTAATTTCATTGTTTTTAACTTTTATCAACAGTGTCACCAAATTTTATCAGGAGTATACCTGTTCCAAAATAATTTATTCAAATTTTGAAGCTAGAAAAATTTTAACAACTTAAATATTTTACTTTTTTAATTTTTTGTTTAATTTTACTAAAAAATTCTTCAAAAAAGAGCTGTTTTATGGGTATAATTATTTTTTGAAGTTATGATAAAATTTATTTCCTGATAAATCATGAAACTAAATTTAAAGTTGAAATAAATTTGTGTTCAACTAGATGAAATTTGATTTAATATGTGTTAATATGTGTTCGAACAAAAATTTTGAATTTGATCAAAGCTTACAAAAGTAATTAACAGATTAAAATTTTTAAAATTAGTCAATATAAGCAATAAATATTTAAAACATCAATTTTGAATTATTATGATAAAAAAATCTAAATTTCTTAACAATTCAACTGATCCAAGTTAATCTAATTTATGACTCATCAATTTGATTAATAAAGTTTTTTGTTTATATCATTTTTCGATCACCAAATCAATAGCAAAAAGAGTTTTTAATTAATATTTATTTTGAATCTAAAATTTTTAAGTTTGATCTTTAAAAAATTTTAATTATATTATATTTATCTATCAATTTCTCCAAATACAATATCCATGGTACCAATGATAGCAACAACGTCAGCAATCATGTGATTTTTAGCAATCTTGTCCATAGCAGCCTAATTAAATAACTAATAATAACTAAGAATTTTATAATCAAATTTTACCAAATGAGGAAAACCAGGAGCTCTTATGTAGCATCTGTATGGTCGACTAGTACCATCTGATACCAAATAAACTCCCATTTCTCCCTTAGGTGCTTCAATTGCAGTATATGTAGCCCCAGGAGGTACCTGATAGCCTTCAGTGAAAAGTTTGAAATGATGAATCAAAGATTCCATTGATTCCTTAAATTATCAAGTAATTAAATTGAATAAAATTATTTTCAAAAAATTAATTGCCTTCATTTCAGCTCTTTTTGGTGGGACAACTTTGTGATCATCAGTTCTAATATCTCCGGCAGGCATTTTATTCAAACATTGTTCTATTATTCTCAAGCTTTGTCTCATTTCTTCCATTCTGACCAAATAACGATCATACGTATCACCATTGGTACCAACAGGAATATCAAATTCTACCTTATCATAGGCATCATAAGGCTGAGCCTTTCTCAAGTCCCATTTAATTCCAGAACCTCGCAGCATGACACCACTAAAACCAAGATTTAGTGCGTCTTCAGCAGTAACTGTTCCAATTCCAATTGTTCGTGCTCTCCATATTCTATTAGTCGAAACCATGTCTTCAACTTCGTCTAGACGCTGGCCAAAGTGATTAATAAAGTGATAAATATCGTCCATCAGACCAATTGGCAAATCAAAAGCAACTCCACCTGGACGAACATAAGCTGCATGGAGACGAGCTCCAGAAACTCTTTCGTAAAACTCCATCATCTTTTCTCTTTCTTCGAAAAGATAGAAATATGGTGTTAGAGCACCCATGTCAAGAGTATGTGTACCGACAGCCATCAAATGATTCAATATTCGAGTTATTTCGGCAAACATGGCTTTTAAATTTCATAAATATTAAAAATTTTTAGAAAAAATTAATTTTATAGTAAAATAATACTTCTTATAAATTTTGCTCTTTCCGGAACTTCTATTCTTAGCAGGTTTTCAACAGCTAAAGAATAAACTTGCTCATTTGTCATCATACTAACGTAATCCAAACGATCGAAATAAGGCAAAGCCTACAAAAAGAGACAATATGTAATTTTTTTGTAAACATTTTATAATTCACATGAACTTAATAGAAATTTTTCAATTTTTTATTCTAATATAATTTAGATTTTAAATTTTTATCCAATTCATAAGGCAAATTATTTTTTTTAATTTAAAACCAAAATAAATAGGCCTAATAGTATTGTTAAAATTTCTGATTTTTGATTAAGATTTAAATTTTTTTTAAATGCAGTATTTGGAATATGCCAAAACTTTTGATATTCAAAAGACTTAAGATACTGGGATTGATAACGTCAGAAGAATGTTATGACATTAACAGACGAAATACATAAAATCTTTATTTATTTAAACCTAAATTAAATTAATAATTATTAGTTTAAGTAGCATTATAACCATTCTATTTCTTTTTTGTTAATAGAACTTTTACATTAAGCTTCTAACTTAAAATAGGCATCATTCCTTTTCTTATTGATCGGCTAACATATATACTGGATTGAATACAAAATTTTTATTTAAAATTTAACTATAATTTAACAATAATTTGTTAAATTCAAAATAATTAAATACATTAATTAAAACTTTAATTAAGAGAAAAAAATTTTTTAAATAATTAAATTAATTTTTATATTTTAATTTCAAAAATAAAAAAAAATTAATTTAAATCGAAAATAAAGAATTCATATGAAAAAAAATTCAAGTCAAGTCAAATAACTTGACTTTTGCTAAATGACTTATAAGCAACTCTGATTATAATTTGCTTAAAAACTGTTCAAAAGCTGTTAAAACAGGGCGTCTCCTATCACTGCTTTTTGGGAAAATAAATCCAATTCATTTATTGCTACTACTAATTATCAGCTGATAAAATTAGAAGCAAAATCATCGATTCAAAAAGCAATTTAGAAAAAGTAAAGCGATCACTTTTAGTAAACATACTTAAAAATAAATGAGAAAAACTTCATTTTGAGGCTCTCCTTGGGAAATCAAAAAAAATTAGAAATACAAAAATAAAATTCTGATGATTTGAACGAAAAAATAACTGATAAAAAATACCTAAAATAAAACTTGAAACTACAAACAATGTAGCTAATAATTTTTAATTTCAATTTCTAAAAAACTAAAAAAATTTTAAAAATTCTGAAATATTTACCAAATTTTAAAAAATAAATTTTTTTTTTTTTTTCTATTTTTTAATTAGATATAATTTAATAGAAAGTCATTTTATCATTCAAACACTTTTTTGATGCAAAAAATTTTTAAATTTTCTTTTGATAATTTTAGACAATTTAAAGTTAAAAAAATATAAAATTTACCTGAGTGTATGTTTTATATTCGATCAATTTTTCAGTACCACGATGCAGGAGACCAATATGAGGATCAGATCTTCTTACCAGCTAAATGAATAGATGAAAGATTGAAAATAAACTTAATTTGAAAATAAGTACCTCTCCGTCTAATTCTAAGACTAAACGCAAGACACCGTGTGCAGCCGGATGCTGTGGACCAAAATTAAGTATAACATTCTGACCGACTGATGAGTTAATTTTTTCTGTCCCAAAAACTGATATAAAAATTAATTTTACTAATTTTTTAAAAGCTAAAAATATACAATTAGCCGGTATTTGTTTCCATTTAGAAGCAGTTTCATCGTTTGCCAATAAAATCTGTTCTTCGTTTGATTTAAATTCAGCTGGTTCACCATGATACGATTTTGATCTTTTTAATTAATTTAATCATTTTTTTTTTCAAAAAAAAACTGGAAACTAAAAAAACCTTTTTTGTTGAGATAGAACGCTATTCAATGGCAAAGTTGAGTTAATGTTTGCTTTAATAGAAGAATTAAGTACATTTTTAACAGCTTTTCTTCCCAAGAAGGCCAATTGAATCGATTTTGACATTTTGACCTGTTTTAAAACATCAAAATAATTAATTGATCACTAGAAAACAATATTTAAAAGTAAAAAAAATTGGAATCTGATGCGTTTTTTTATGTAATAAAATTGTTAAATAATTTTGCATTTTTTTTAGCACAAAATTTTCAATTAGTTTGAATATATAGCTTAGTTTTTGAAAAAAAAATAAATTATAGTTTATTTGTGCATAAAATAAGATTTTTTAAGCAAAGTTTTTTCTTCAATTATTTTTTCTATTAAAAAAATTGTCTTTTATTTTTTTCTTAAAAATTTTATTTTTAGATTTTTAGTTTAATTTTAAATTAAAAATGATTATGATTTAAAATAAATTTCTATTTTATAAAAACAATTTTTCTATGTCTAAAGACAGTAATTTTTTTTGATATTCTTTTTGTAAACGAATTCAAGATATTTTGTTTTAAAATGTAATAAAATACAGTTAATTAACTTATATACGACTTTTAGATCCATATTTGCTTATTATTTATTAAGATTTATTAAATTTGACTTTTTGTTTTTTAATTTTAAAAACCGAGTTAACTTTAATAATAAAAAATTCAAATTATTTTGGAATAAATCCTTTTAAGAAAAAAGCAAAATTTTTTGGATTCTTAGTTCTAAATTTTTAATTCTTTTGGCCATATTCAACTAAAATATTGAATTGATCAAAGATAAAACTTGATTAAAGGTTAAGTTTATTAGGAAAATAAAATTCAAAAAAAAATTTTAATAATAAATTTTCTTTTATAAAGCATTATAAAGACATCAATTCGTTTAATTATCAAACAAAATTTACTATCTTTTTTTATGATTTATTCTTACATCTTCTAACCAAAATTTATCACAACACTGGAATAATAACTAGTTTTCTAAGCTATAAACTTAAAAAAAAATACAATATTTTAGAATTAATTTTATAAAATTTTATAAAATGAGTAATATTAAAGGAAAATTGATCGCTGTGATCGGTGATGAGGTAAATTGTGAGAAATATTTTTAGAAAAATTATAACATTTTCAAAATTTAGGACACAGTTATCGGATTTTTAATGTCTGGATCAGGCGAATTGAATAAATCAAGACAACCAAATTATTTCATCTATGACAAAAGTAAGAATATACTCAAAAGTATTCTAAATTAAAAACCTTAAAAAAATTTATTTCTTAAGATACGTCACTAGCTGAATTAGAAGAAGCTATTAAAAGTTTTATAAACCGAGATGATATAGCTGTATTATTAATTGTTCAATACGTTGCTGATATGGTTCGTCATTTGATTGATAATCATACCAAGATAACTCCAGCAATTTTGGAGATTCCAAGTAAAGAGCATGCCTATGATCCATCCAAAGATTTTATTCTTAAAAGGGCTCAGGTAAAATAAAACTTTCCATTTTGATTTATTTGTTATTTTCAATTTAAGAAAATGTTTTCTGCTGATGATTTTAAATAAGATGTTGCATTGAAACTGGTACATTTTAAAAATTCAGATTCAATTAATGTTTTTAATTTATTATTTGTATCCTAATTATAGAATTTTCCGATTGTAAAATTTGATATTTTCATTTCGTCATATTCCATATTTTTCTTAGTCTTAGATGATTAAAATTTTCAATACCTAAATAAAAAATTCATAAAACTTAAAATAAATTTATATTTTTTTTTTATTAATTATTAAATGCAGAGTTGTTTAAGTCACAATTCTTAAATCAAGTCAAAATAAAGTCGATTTGTAGCGACTTGTAATGATGATTTTCCAACAAGTAAAAGTCATGACTTTTAAAATTAAAAATTTTGAAATCTAAGTCTCGACTTTAACTTTTCACTGATTTGTTAAGACTTTTTTCCTTACCACATTCCCTCGTTCGATTATGCTGCACCACAAATTAAAACACGTCTTTGGATAATGCACCAAAGTACATCTCGCCCGTGCTATAACGTTGTTAACTTTATTTTTTATTAAAAAATTATTTTTTATTTTTTACTTTAAAATCATGTCTTGATGACGCATTAAACTAAGGCTTTCAGTGTTTGATGCGGACCTAAACGCGTGATTACGCTATTAGAGCATGCGTTCAAAGTTAACAACATTATAGCATGGTCGAGATGTACTTTACATGTGCATGGTCCAAAGACGTGTTTTAACTTGTAGTGCAGCATAATCGAACGAGGGAATACGGTACTTTTATACAAGTATGATTTAATAAAAGAATTTTTTTTGATTTTGATAATATTTTGAATTTTTTTAATTTTAATTGATTAATCTAAAGAGTTGATAAATTAATGGTCTTACTTTCACTTATTTTTTTCTGATTATTTTGCTCTCAAATTGCAAAGAATTATGTTGTCATTAAAAAATTAGATTCGTGAGACCCCCTTACACTTTCTGAAAAAGATCCTTACAATAGGACTACTTTTTTAGAATTTTATTTAGTACTCGAAGGCCGGAGAAGTCTTTTGAACCCTTTTTGTTACTTTCTACATTTGTTTTTATTCAATAAATGTAATCAGTTTTTTTTTCAATCACATATTAAATCAAAAATATAATAAGATTATTTAATTTTTATTACATAAAATTTTTTTTTCATTGTAAAAAAAGTAAAAAAAAGAGTCAAATAAAATAGGTAGATAAATCCCTTCAGTGTTAAAAAAAGGACTCAGTTAGATTCCTGCTTGATGTTAAAGTGTTAGTATGATGATATAATTAAAATTCAAGCAGGGGCCTACAAGTAATAAAAATAAATTTTTTCTCGGTCTCACCAGAAAAAAATTTAATCTTTATTTAATTTTGAATATAGAACAAGCTCAATTCACTTTTTTATTATTTTTTTAAAATATTTTATTTAAATTAAAAAAAAAATGTTTACTATAAAAAATAACAAAAAATGTATGTATAATTAGTAAATTTATATATCTAAGAATCAAAACTTACAGACTTGTCAAAATTACTCATTTCATTTTTTTCTTGAATATCAATTTTCTTTTTTTTCCAAAAGCCAAGCAAGTTGAACAATATTAAGGAATCATCAATGTAATGCTTTGGTCCACCAGTGATCAAACTTACTAACAAACCAATTATAATAGTTATAAAAGTGCCCAAAGGAGTGTACAACATGTAAGAAATTGAGTAAATTTTGGAAAAACCAGTCAATTGAGAAATTTGATAATTGGCTGTTGAATTTGTAAAACTTGCTGTAGTGTTTAAAAAGGGACAAAATTCAGTGCTAACATCTAATTTTGGATAATATGGCTTTACTATAAATGCTCCAAAACTAATCCAAATACCAAAAGCAAATCCAAAAAAGCTGCCAACCAAGGCTCCCCATGAATTAGTATTTTTAAATAAACAACCCAAAACAAAGAGGCCCAGAATGGGCGAAATCATTGCTCCGTTTAAACTAGTTGAAATCTGTTGAAGATTAGTTCCGAATGCAGCAATGATAAAGGAGAATAGAGTACTTAAAATTCCGCAAACAACAACAATTATTTTGGTAGTAGTCAAACTCTTAGATTCATCTAAATTTTTGAAATACTTAAAAGATTTAAAATAATCTTCCCAAATAATGGAAGATAAACTATTTAATGAAGAAGAAACTGAACTAAATGATCCACAGAAAACTGCGGCCAAAAAAAAACCTGCTGATCCTGGAATATTTTTTAGATTATTAGCCACAAAAAAACCGACCAATTGATTCGGATTTGTAATTTGTTTCGATGCTAATGGATCACAAGTTGCAAAATTTGCATATAAAACTAGTCCAACAAAGCAGCACAAAGATAACATGATAAAAACCCCAGGTACATTAAGTAACAAAGCTTTTTGAGCCAATTTTTTAGTTTTTGTTGCTTGAAATCGTTGAAGTGTCTGCTGATCAGTAGAAAACGAATAAGAAAAATAGACCAGAAATCCAAAAAAAATAGACCAGAAGGTCTGACGCTCAAAAGGATTTGGATCAAAATCTAGCACGTTAAACCTTCCTCCTTTAGAATTTATCTCAAATAAATTTGCAAAACCTCCAACATCATAAATACCTTTTATTAAGATAACTAATAAAGAAACAATCATTATGTTAACTTGAAAAAAATCCGTCCATATTACGCCTTTAATTCCACCAATTGTTGTGTAAAATGTTGCTATAGATCCAACAATTATTATCGAGTATTTTTCGCTCAAGTTTGAAAAAACATTCAAAGATACTGCTGGTCCAAATATAAATATAGCTGTGGAGATAAAATTTTTTACAATGTAACAAAGAGTGCCGACATATTTTACCAATGGTGAGCTAAATCTAATATGGAGGTATTGAAATATGGTAAATATTTGAAGACGTGCAAATAGAGGTCCGGTTGTGTAAGCGCCAATTAAGGGAGTAAGCATTCCAGAAAATGCTGTAATCCAATATTCAAGACCAAATTGATAAACTTCAGCTGGAATTCCTAGCAATGCAGTAGTTGAAAAAAAAGTAGCCAAAAGAGAAAATGCAACTGGTATTGGATTCATTGAAGAATTTGCTGTTAAATAATGAGAAACACTGTTCGTGCTTTCATTCTTTGATATTTTATTCTTGGAAAATAAGCCATTTATCTTTTCTTTGAATCCATGATATGAACCGATTATTATTGTGATTAAAAATATAAATATCAGCACTAGATAATCCAATACTTCTAGTTCATTTATCATTCTCAAAAATACTTTAAAAATAAATAACAATTAATTTAATCTATTTTTTTTATATTTGATAAAATTTTATTTAAATTCTGATATGATGTGATATTAAAATTTATCAAATTTACAGGGTTTATCTTTTTATTTGCTGTGATCTTTTTACTTTTTAAATGCTAAAGTTACTAATTTTTTTTGAATTTATTCTTTTCGTTGAATCTCAAAAATAAATTAAGTAAAATTCTTCTTGAAAACTTTCGGGTAATCGAAAAAAGATAGATAACACAAAAATTTTCATAATCTTTTATAAAATGTTCTTTTATTTAAAACTAAGAAAGCAAATGAATTGAGAAGAAAATGTAAATATTGGGAATTAACGATATTTAAAGATATTTAAGAAGATTAAACCTATTTAAATGTTAAATGTAAACAGCAAAACAAATTTTAGCAATTTTTGGTTTCAATTGAAGAAGTATAACGATTCTCTTAAGCAAAAATTTAATGAAACATAAATTGAAAATTAAAAAAATTTATATTTATTCACTTTACTTTTTAAAATTAAATCTAAATTAACCTGGCATCTACTTTGATTATCGGTTAAATTATCTAGAATGAAAAAAATAATTTATTTTAAAGGTTTAGTAGATGAATATTTAAAGTTATTCTAGTTAAACAATATTTTTTTTCTAGATAATTTAACTAGTAATAAAGTTGATGTCAGATTAATTTAGATCAAATTTTAAAATTCATTTAATAAATTTTAATTCAAACAATCTTATAATTTAAAAGTTTTAAATAGCAAAAAAAACTCGGACTTTTATTATTTTTTTTATATTTTAAAAATAGATAAAAAACAAAAATTTCATAAAATTTTTAAAACAGATATTTTTAATATATCATCTACTTGGCCAATTTTTTTAATTGTTCTAAAAAGATAAAAGTAAAAATTGTATGAGGTCCAAGACGAACAAAAGCTGGTGTAAATCCTTTGAAAAAACCACTTGGCCCAACCTTTAAAATATCTTTTGCACATTCTAAAATACCAGAATACTCTCCTGGTTTAGCGTTCATTAGTCTAGTTTTAAGCACATCCAAAGGCATTGTAATAATCGTTGCAATCACTCCAGCGCTCAAACTCGCAGTGAAATGAGTCAGCAAATTATCGGCAAAATAGGTAGATTTGATTAGGCGAAATTTTATTTCATCATAAAAAGCTAGCTGACCAACAGTTACCAACATTCCTCTAGACGAGGCCATCGATGCACCAGCAAATAAGCGACTGAAGCCTTCGGTTCGCGTTATACGAAGCAATGCTTCAAAGCAATGCTTATAGTTTCGTCTCTGATCGATTGGAAGCTTGGAATCGTTTTGCATTCGAACATTAGTCAGATCTGCTGGAGCTCCAACTATGCCACCAATTGCTCCACTCATACCAGCGATGAGTATTTTTTGATAAAATGGCATGTCTTTTGGTTTTGAACCTGAATTTGATCTATTATTTACAATATCTTTGACAATTTCATAGCAAGCAAAACGCGTGGTCGAATAAGTAGCTTGTCTAAGAACAGCGGCCGAAATTCCATTATAAAGAGCAAAAAAACCATTGTTTTTGACAATATTGACTGTCATTCCAAAGAAGCCAAAGCGAGCATGCTGTTGAGTCTGCAATTGGACTTTTATTGTGTCTAATGGATGTGTTATCAAAACAGCACCGATCGATGCAATTCCACCTAAATACCAAGGATCTTTTTTTTGGTTTGATTTAGTCATTTTTTTGTAAATAAACTTTTCTAAATCTTATTTTTTGCATTTAATAGTAAAGTTTTAGTTCTCATATTTAAAAAAATTTATTATTATAATTATTTGAAAAATATTTTCAACATTATCAACTAGTTTTATAAAATGGACTTAATTTATTTAAATAATTGTTTTTTTAAAAACTACGTGAAAATTTCAGCTGAATCGTTTTGTCTAAAACTTTCTAAAAAAATTTTTTAAGTGTTGGCAAAAATTTCAATTTTTTTTTGTTAAGAATTTATAATCTTGTTAAGGGTGGGAAAATTAGCGTGCATTATCAACGTTTAAATTATGATTTTGTTTCTTTAACGTTGAGATATATTATTTTTACAATAATAATTATAAATTCGATTCCAAAAAGTTTAAAGTCTGTATAGAAGCATTTTTGCTACATTGATATTCCTAGATTTAAAATTGCTCTTTTAGTCATCATGATAGTGCATTTATTCTAAAAAAAATATTTATTTTCTCTGAATTAAAAAAAATTTTAAATAATAGCAACTGCCATAATTTTTTTTCGTTTTTAACAAATAATAAAAAAAATTGGTGTTTTAAAATCAATGATTAAAGATCGATCTGGTTCTTAGTTTATGAAAATTATTTTTTTTACTTTCATAAATGACACACTTTTGTTTTAATCTCATATTTAAAAAATTTGATATGAATTTATCAATGTTTTTTTGTTTTCAAAATAACAGATAGTTTTATTT
>PJRA01000412.1:2290247-2323799 GCA_016987375.1 Brachionus koreanus
TTTTTTGAAAGTAAAATTTGGCTTTTTTTAAAATTAAATAGTTAATTTAATAATTTTAAAATAATTAACTTTTCTTTCTTAAATTTAAAAAAAAAATGTAAATGATCACTTTGGTTAATTTGGAAAAAATTCAAAAATAAAAAATAAAGTTAATAAAAAGATTTTCTATGATTTATTTAAAACAACTTGTTTTACATCAAAAAAAAATTTAATAATTTTAAATTAAATTTTGTTGAAATTTTAAAATTCTTTATTCTTAAAAATTTTAAAATAACAAAAATTTTTTTACACAATTTCAATGTTATTTTCTTTTTTCACTTATAATTAAATAAGAAATAGTGTTGCGTACCGTCAGTGACTGTCACCAGACCGCAATAACTTGGTGTTGGTCATCTTGATGGCGGCGTGGAAAAAAATTTTTTAATTTTTTTCTTATATTTAATTCTTTTATATATCGAATTTTTATATTTGAAAATTTTTTAAATTTTATTTTTGTACACGGCCTATCAAAACATATTCAGTCCTCTTGCTATCTCTTACTCAATTCAAAATTTCGAATTAGATGTTCATGATGTACATATTCTTTTTAATTCGATTGCAAAAAACCCAAAAGGAATTATTTTAAAAAATTCCGTTTTGAGATTCAATGCTTTTTAATTTATTTAAACATGTATTTAAAAGAAATATGTGGATACAATTTATTCTCATAATATTTCTTCCAAATTTCTGATCAATACTTCTAATTTTATTTTAATAAAGCTTTTATTTATTTTGAATACGTTTTTTTATCATTATTTATCAATTATTAAATAATTAATGGGACCGTGTGCAAACTAATGTCTGCTTTTTTACTTTTTACTAATTATCAAAGAGCAAAGTTTGACATTTACAGCAAAAACATCACGTATAAATTGTGTGACATGTAACATGAAACAAAAAATTTATTCTTCTGTTATTTCCTCAAGGAAATGAGATATATTTTGTTCGAATTTTTATTTTCTCTTCCCTAGATACATAGCTTTATATTTGTTCATGTTTAGATTTTTCGATCAAGTATCTGTTCATATTCAAGATCATGAATATGCTGATGATTTGAACATCATCAAGACCGACTACTAAATCCACGGCAACACCTAAGACCAGTTGTAATCAACGATTTACTAAAGTTAATTTTGATCAAGACGAAGATCCAAGCTTGTCACCTAGTCCTTCAACATCATTAAGACCGACTCCTAAGAAGAGCAGTTACAATTTGGTCAAATCTAATATTTCAATTTCCAAAATAAACAACGAATTAATTTATGCTGTAGTTTTTTGGACACAGGAATCCAAATTTTCCTTAGTTTCGTGCTGCCAAATTCACGCTAAAAGTGGGCAGAAAATTGGGGTAGACTTAGTTTATGAAACCTCTTTCGGAAATTGTAAATATCCAGCCTGTGTAAAATTTATAGGTAATTATTTAAATTTTCTATTATAATTTATTTTTTACCCATTTACTGGGCATAAGGACATGACATGTTCACCTTTTAAAAAAATAAAATATATAATTATTCAAAATTTAATTATTGAAGGATCTAAGAAAAAATGTCAAGAAGTTTTAAAAACTATTTTTTGCGAAGATGATTCATTGTCAGTAAGCGATAATTTAAATCTTAAGACTCCGAACCAAAAAAATAAAAAAAATCATGTTCTTGATTTTGAAAATGTTCTGCTAAAACAAAAATTAGTTGAAATGTCTGAGTTGTTGAAAAAAAAAGATCATAAAATAAATGAATTGGAAGTAAAGTTATCAAAAGCTGAAGAAACAATTAAACTTCAAAAAGAAACATTTAGTAATATTTTTTTAAATATATGTTTTAACTAATTTTTACTAATTAGCTAATTTAACTAATTTTAAACAAATTTTTTCTTAGATCCTGCTGATTTCCAAAAAATTATGAAAATGTCAAAATTTTATATTGATATATACGGTTCCAATGACGATTTGTCCTCAAATAATCGTATCACAATCAGATGAAATAAACAAATACGGAGAAAAACAAAAATCTAAGACCTTCAGAAAAGTGATTCTCATTCTTCTACAGAACAGAAAAGAATGGATCAGTCGTACCATGAGAGAAATAATAAGTAATTTTTTGGATCAAATAAACGTCGCATTCGGTAGTTCTTTTATTTAATTTGATTAATATTCTATTTTTTTATTTAAGAGCTTCTCAAGGTAAAAGATCCAATCTTTGGTCTTTGTTTGGCTAAAGGACGCATCAATCAAATCATTCAAGACTCAAAGAAAAAATATCATAAATTGAAAAAACAGTAAAAATTGTACAACTGTAAATAAAAAACCCATTTTTCTCTATTACACTATTAATATAATAAATTTAATAAAGAAATTTTTTTCTTATTTAAATAAATCTTAAAATAAAATTTCTTTTAATGATTATTCAGTGATTCTCTGATGAAATTATAATGATTTTGTAATGAAAATGAGTCCGATTTCCTTAAAGAATCATTAAATTTGGGTTGACTGGGAAAATTGTTGAAGCTCTATTCAAGGAGTTAATAAAAATTATGAATAAGATTTGACTAACAATGGGCCCTTTTGGTACTCGGCTTGTATTTAGCTCCCAATTGGATGCATCATCACCAAAAACAACCCTTTGTTGCCTCATATTAAAAAATGACTCAATCCATTTTTTAAGTTAACCATTATTTCTCATTTAATTCAAGTTGTTTCCTATGAATAACTTCATCAAAGACCTTTGACAAGTCAGTATATACAATGTTCAAATATAAAGGTGAAATTGAGGTTAAGATGGATGTTCAAATTTTTTTTGATAATTTCTCAAACTCAACCTCAAAAAGTAACTTTGATGGTACAAATGAATTTAAAAATCAAGAATAAAAATTTTTTTTATGAAAATATTTATTCGTTTAAATAATTTGAGATTATTTTTAATCTTTCATAAAAAACAAATGATATGATAGTAAACGGTCCCAAACGAACATATCTTGGCCAAAATCCTTTGAATAAACCCAGTTTGTCATATCTTAGTACTTCCCGGGTTGCATGCAAAATGCCATTGAGCTCACCTGGTTTTGCATTCATTAATAAAGTTTTTATCACATCAGCTGGCATTGTAATAAATGTTGCAACGAATCCAGCAGACATACTAGCTACAAAATGAGTCGTAATATTATCGTTAAAATAGGGGGTTTGTATGAGCTTTGTTTTGAATTCATCATAGAAAGCTAATTGGCCAACAGTTACCAAAACTCCTCTCAAAGCTGACATGTGAAAACCGGTATACAAGGTGGTGAATCCTTCAGTTTTAGCTATTCTGTATAATGCTTCAAAACAATGTTTATAATTTCTTCTTTTTTCGAACGGAAGTTTTGAATCGTTTTGCATACGAACATTTATTAAATCAGCCGGACTTCCTTTTTTTCTTAAGCTTAATTAAAACTATTGAAAATAGGTTTTTTTCTAATTATACCCACAATGCTGCCAAAACCTCCACCAAGTCCGGCAATTATCATTTTTTGATAAAATGGAAGCTGATTTTTATGAATATCATTTCCTTTTTTTGCTTCCCATTCAACTAAAACCTCTTTTGCATATTCATAAAAAGCAAATCTAGTTGTTGAATAAGTTCCTTGCCTTAGTAAAGCGGCAGACAATCCATTATAAAGCGATAAAACCCCACTGGTTCTTATTATTTTAAAAGTCATGCCTAGATAAAAATAAAATTTTAAATTTAAAAGCTTTTAAAAGTCTTGATAGTACCGAAAAATCCGTATTGAACTTTTTTCTGAGTTTGCAATTGAACCTTTACGGTATCCAATGGATGTGTTAAACATGTTGCTCCCATACTTGCTTGAAAAACATTTCTTTAAATTATTTATGTTGATAAATTATCAAAATATAAATATAAGCATAACAGTTCAATTACCTAGGCCACCCAAATAGCCTGGCTCGGGTTTTCTGGCTTTATTAGCCTGCATTTTTACTTTAGAAAAATATTCGATTCAAAATAAATTGTCTAGACTCAAATAAAAAAGTTGTCGAGTCCTGAATTTAAACCTTGAAATATTTCAAAATTAGAAAAACGATGATTAAACATTAACTTTTTATTTAGTTAAACATATTTAACTTGAATTTTTCTCTTTTTTTATTTATTTTAAATTTAAATGAAAATAAAATTCTATTGAATGAATATCTTAATTTTACGAAAATAATTAATTAAAAGACCAAAATTTTTTTTAAATTTGGTTAATTATTTTCTTTAATTCTAAATAGAAAGAAATTCTCAAAAATAATTCTTTAATTTATTCTTCATTTTTTCAAGTTTATTAATATCAAAACTTTGAATAATTTATTAATATTTTTATCACGAATCTATTAATCTTTAAAATAAAGTTCTATGCTCTAAATATTTTAATTTTTACAACCAAGATTTTTATTTTCGGTCATAAATTCGGTCTTAATAGTAAAAAAATTATGTTCAAAATTTTTATTCGGTTAGCATATGATGCGTTGGATAAAAAGAAATTCTAAATAAATTAATTCATTTAAATAAAAAATAAAAAATTTCAAGAAATCAAGTACAAATGTCTTCAGTAGATTTAAGACGAGGTGACAAAATAAAACGTTTTAAGTCATCGTATTCTCTTCAGTTTTCTGATGACAATCTCCAAGAATATATGAACGTATTAGGAATGATATTTAGCATGTGTGGTTTAATGATGAAAGTAGGATTTATAATGCCTTTTTTTTAGTATTAAATAGTTATTTAGATTAAATGGTGTGCATGGCTGTCAGTTTTATGCTCATTTGTCGGATTTACTAATGCAAGAGGAGGAGATGATAGTAAACAAATATTTAGCTGTTTTATGCTTTCTGTATCAGCAGTTATTATGTCATATCTACAAAATCCAACTCCAATGACTTTACCTTTTATGTGATTTCTTATTGATTTTTTTATCTATGAATAAAATTTTATTAAATCAAGTTTTTAAAACAATCTTTGTATTTAATTTTAAGAAATTTATTTGAAAATAAAAAATTCAAATGCCTATTTGAAAAGTATGTCAATTTAATATTTACATATTTTAACCAAAAAGTAATCAAATTAGTTTTTATTTTATAAACTTTTTTTTTTTTCAAGAGTTAAAAATTATTGATCATAGAAAGGAAAAATGTAATATATAACTATTGAGGGATGATATTCATGATCGATAAAAATAAAATTAAGTAATCATGTAATGATTAGGGCCTTATCTAGACCACACATTAGAACCCTTTTTGTTCAAGTTTCGGGTTTCGAATGGGTATACCTATCTGAATCAGAACTCATAAAGTATATGCCGAAATTTTTTAGATGGCCCATTTGATTTCCATATCCATTTTTTAAACAAAAAGGTTTTCTTTCAAAAATTCTTTTTGAAAAATTTAGTTTTATTTTCTTTTTAAAAAACATGCATTAAAAAATTTGGGTTCTGGTTATGTACTTATCCCAAACCCGAAACTTGAAAAAAAAAGGGTTCTAATGTCTAATCCAGGCCAAAATGTGAACATAATATCACAAAATAATGAATACTCTACTTTTGTGTTAGAAATTGTAAAATTGCATACCACTAAAAATAGTGTGAATATTTTCAAACTTAGTTTTGGCCGTCTTGATAGAAAAAGTCTTCAAAGCATGTAGGCTTTACATCTAATTACAATGTGCTAAGATTGCTTTAAATCCTCTTTTATCTTGATAGCCCAAGAATTACTATTTGCGTTTGCTTTAATTTTTCTTTAAAATCAAATCGAGAGATTAGGGTATTTTTAGAACTAATAAATACATCAAATATTTCCATATAAAATCATAATCTAATCCAGTATTTAATTCAGTATCAACGGTATAGCTATCATATCTATCAGATACAACATAAGAAATTTCACCAAGGCTTTAAAATTATAGTGAAGAAATTAGATGAACAAAATATTAGCAAAAATAATCTAAATTTTTTTATTTTCTTTCATTTTAAATAAAATATTTTAAAAAATTCATTTTTAATAGATTATCTTCTAAAAATTTTGGCTTATTTTACCACATAAATTTGCACAGAGGAGAAAGAAATCACTGAACGGATTTGCCTGGGCTGATAGTTTAGCTGTTTGTGCTGACGCTTTGGTTCTCAATTTTCTAAGCTGATGCCTCTCA
This sequence comes from Brachionus koreanus, assembly GCA_016987375.1. Classification (NCBI taxonomy): domain Eukaryota; kingdom Metazoa; phylum Rotifera; class Eurotatoria; order Ploima; family Brachionidae; genus Brachionus; species Brachionus koreanus. Next base: position 2,296,457 of record PJRA01000412.1, read on the forward strand.
GAATGCTTTTTTTTTCTAGCTTTTCTTCTTTGTCATCTTTTGTCAATTTGTCTTTCTTTAGTGTTCCATGCAATACATAGTTCTTTTAGGCGTAACTGGTTATGATAATTAGGAGTTTAACAGGGAAAAAATCCGAAATTGATAATTACTATTTTGAGACTAGACAATTAAATTAAAAGTATGAAATTAATTCAACTAAATTTTATTTTTAAAAAGATCATAAGATTTATCAAAATCATGTCGGTTTTCAGCCAACTTTCAATGCTGAAATTTGTTCATTTTAATTAAATATAATTTTAAAAGCAAAAAATTGAATAATCTGTTACGCAATAAAAATATTTGTTGATTAGAAAATAATTGAATTCGATCATTCAACGATCTCTAAACAACATTCATTTGAACCATAAATGGGTCTTCTTGTTCATCTCGTGAATAAAAGGAAGCATGCAATATAATAACAAAAATAGATGCTCCAATTATCCAAAAAAAAGCTGAACCAGCACCCGCAATCAAAAACAATGGTAAAGAACAAATACCAACCCCAGTATACAATTGAGCTAAGCCCATTTCTTTACCTTTTTAAAATTGTTAATTAGAAAAGTTCTATCATCAAAAAATTTTTAATATTCTTACCAAATATCTTTAAGGATCCTTCCTTATATTTAAGATTAATAATGTAGAGACCGCCAGCAAAAGCAATAAATGCAAACAATAAAAGTGGAGAAGTCAAACTTAAAACATAATTTTAACTAATTAAAACATTAAACGAATAGTTTTACTTACACGCAATAAATAGCCAAGAATACAAAGACAAATAAGTAATTGCTTTGAAAATAAAGAATGTTTTTGAAGAGACGAGATCCGAACTGGCCTGGTGTTGCTGGCTTTTTAAATTTACTAAAACTGGCAAATTCAGTCCATGGTTTCAAGTTCTCTCGTCGTTTACTCACCCATTCGGTTGGTTTTAGTGAATCAAGGGACGGAACTGAAGAAAACATTCTAAAATAAAAAATAAATAAATGCATTAGAAAAAATTATTATTTTTATATGTTGTTATTGGATACCCTAAATTAAAAGCTGAGTCCGATTTGGGTGGTGATTTTGTGTTTGAATTTGAATTTGAATTGACCTTATTTGGAGTTTCAATTTCTCCCTCTAAATTCAAATTTTCCATGTTAATTGTTGACTCAGTTTCAGTCATTGCTAATGTTAACTATTTATCTAATAAATTTCTAAATAAACTAATTCTATTTTTTTCTATTTAAAAAAAAAAAACTAAAAGAATTTGTATTCAATTTTCCGACTTTACGCGGTAAATTCAATTTCTAATATTTTTAAATAATTTTAAAGCTTTTTTTGTTAAAATTTTAATTATTTAAAGAATAAATTTTTCTTTATTTACAATTAGATAAACGGAAGGAAAAGAAATTTGAGTTCGCTACAGAAAATTTAACTTTTGAAAAGATAAACTTTCTTATTTCTTATTATTTAAAACCTATCAAATATTTTACTTGAAAAAAAGAATAAACTTATTTTTTTACCCTAGTTACAAATAATGATAACGTGCAATTTTAATACTTAACTTAGTTTCAATTTAATTTTTTAAAAAGTCAATATTTTCGTCAATTTGAAGGAATTCTTTTGTGCTGGAAGTACAAGGTGTATCAAAAAAATTTATACTTGTTGTTTTAGAAATAAATCTATTTCCTGGTGATCCAGTTATTACATACTGATTAACTAAATCTTCTATTTTAATATTTAAATTTAAAAGATCGTTTCTTAGCTTTGAATTTTGACTTAAAATATTTATACATTTACGGATCAAATTGAAATATTTATTATTAACAAGTTTATCATTTTGTTGAAAAATTGTAAATTCTAAATCAGATATTAATGAAATATGTTCTTCGTGATTTGAATCAAATAAAGCAGTTTTAGAATCAGTCGAATTTGTTTTAATAAAATATTTAGTTAATTCTTCGCGAGCTCTTTGACGGCTTTCGGTTGTTGGCTTATCACATTTGACATCATATTTAGGTGCTAAAAGAAGCTTTTTGTGAAATTCTTTCCATTTAGTTCTCAAGCTTAAGGCTTTTTCTCGGGTTTTTTTTGACAGATTTGGTCGTTTGGATATTTCTTTGAGGATAAAGCCAAGTTTTGTTTTCATCAAAACATCTCTTGATGGTGTCTTAAGGGCTAACTCGTTTAAAATACTATCTATTTGTCTATCATCCGAATTATCAGCATCTTTAAGTATATTAGCATATTGGCTAAATTTGTCAACGTTTACGACACGTTTCAACTCATTTATTTTCAATTGTTTGCCCATTATGCCAAACAAAATAGAATTGTAATTGGAAACACAAGTTCAAGATACGTGTTCTTGAGTTGTTGGTATGCAAGAAAAATTTTAAAAAAAAATTATTTCAAAATTTTTTTATTTTCTCTTCAGATGAATAATAAATTAGAAAAATATTTTAAGTAGACGATATACTAATTTCGTGATTTAAATTTTAAATAAATTATTTTAAAATATTTAAAAGCAAAGATTTCTACACTTTTGTCTATCAATTAATTCAAGACAAAATAAAATTTTTTTTTTCAAATTTATTCTTGAGAAGCTTATGATTAAGTCAAATTATAATTTTTAAGTATGATATTTTGATTTCTATAATCGAAATCGAATAACCTAGAAACTCAAAATGTAAATTTCTATTTGGACATTTTAAAATATTTTATGCAAAATAAAATTGAGCAAACAGTTGTTTTTAAAATTATTTGAATCTATAATTAAATTCTTGATATTTTGAAACTTATTAAACAAACAAAATTTTCTAATCAAAAATCCTGTTCATTATCCTTTGTTAAATGTGTGCGTAATATGTGTTTAAATTTTTTTTCAAAATTACATGGCGTGATCATGTAAAATTAATATTTAAAGTGAAAATTTATTTCTTCAAATTAAAAATAAAACCGTTGAGTTTTTGAATGATAAATAAAATGCAAATATTGATTTTTGCTAATTAAAACAAGTTTTTTTGTATGTTGATAAATGATGTAAAGATTTTAAGGATTGAATTTTTAATTTATTTCCCTTTTTCAATATTTCTAAAAAAAAAGCAATTAGAAAATAATTATTTTATTCATTATTTTAGTTCAAGCGTTATTTCATAGTTTTAATTAATTTATTTTTAGATTAAATTCTACTTGTTATCTCTAAATAAATTTTGAAATTTAAATTTAAAAAAAACGAAAATTTAACATTCTTAATGAAATTTTTTTTAAGACTTAAACATTAATTTTGAATATGCTTAAGCAGATTAGGTAATTATGCAAAGCAAATAGATTAGCTAGAAGAAATTTAATTCAAGCCGACAATATCAGGTCTTAAAAATAAAATAATCATTTAATTAGGAAAATTTTATGCTAATCTATTGGCAAATACAATAAACCATATAAATGTATTGATTTAAACTAGCTAAGCTAATTTATTGGGTCAATCTTTAGGTAAGCCAGTCAAGACAAAATGAGGCACAAATATTGATTTGCATTCATAAATCAGCTAGTTGAAGCAAAACTACAAAAAAATAAAAATAAATGTGCAAATTATTTCAAGAATTTTTTATGCTAAAGCAAATAAGTGAAAAAAAAATTTTAGCGTTTTTTCGTTGTTTAAATTTTCGACCGAACATTGAACTCAATTTTGACTCTAAGCAGTACGAATTAATTAAATTCTTGTAGACAGGATAAATAGTTTTTTACCAAAAACAATCGATATTTTTTGATTATTTCTGGTTTGTAAACCATACGTTTTTTATTTTTTTGTTAATAATTAAAAAGCATAAAATTATTGTGAGAAAAAAAGATTTATTAAAAGAGAGGAGAAAATGTGTTCAAATTTTTAAAATTGAATTGAACTTATTTTTCAGGACATCATTTTGAAATTATTTAAAAACCGGCGATTAAACATGAACATTTATTAGAGATTGATTTTCTATTCACTGTAATAAAAACCTCAAAATTTATGTAACCAAGCCTTTTTTTATGATCATTAGAATTTATTTAACAAAAGAAATGAGAGGATAAAAACACGCTTAGCTCGGTTATGACCCATTTAAATTATATCTATTGTTAGATCAACGTGTTTTAATTTTGAATATCTAAACGAATTAATAAACAATATTGTTTTAAATATTCAGAGCTTTAGAGCTTACATAAAGTGATCCCAATTTTTTTTTTCATTTAAATGGCCAAAGTCATTTTTATTTAACTTTTTCATAGATATAATTCAAAAAAAAGTTTCTAGACTTTAAATATTAGTCGCTCAATTTTAAAATGGCCAAAAAAATACTTTGCTGTTTGAAAATCAAATCAGCAACATTGGTAATTGGCAGCATTGACTTAGTGAGTCATGAAATTAAAGATTAAATAAAATAAATTAAATTTTTATCGATTTAGTTTGCTCACATTATGTTTATATTGTCTTTGCTGACATCATGGTCACATCCAAGTGTATTTGATCATTATTATACAAATTCATTTAGTCTAATGGCATCGCCATCATCTAATTGCCAGATACTGTCAAAACACGGAAATTTGGACTCTCCAACCGCAATGCCATTTGCCGAAGCCACAAATTTCATGGCCGTTTACAAAAACAAACGAAATACAGAGATTTTATTGCAATATCCGTCTTCTAGTCAGTTAATATTATCAAATAATTCAAATGAAAGAAAAAATTCAAGTAAATTTTTAATTCATTTAGAACTTAACTAAAATGTTTTAGAAACTTAAACAATATGGCTGTGAGGAATCTAAGCAAAGAATGAGAAATAATGATTAAATTATTTTTTTTGAAAAATTTCTATTAATAGGACTTATACCAGTTCCATGTAAATCAAGCGTTATATTTTTAAAAAATCTTAAAAATTTATTTTTTAATTTATTTATATTTTCTATTGATATGAAGATTTGAATGATAAATTTTTGGCGAAAAAAGCGAATTATACTAGTTTTCTTTATTTTTAATTAGATCTTATTCATGAAGATAAAAATAGCATGGAAAATTTAGACCTCGATAAATAGGAAATTTTTTCTATGATTTAATTTATTTTTTACTGTCAATAAAAGTTAAGAAAATTTAATTTTTGCAAGTCATTATTCTTAAATGATTTCAATTGAGCTATCTTTTTCACTTTTTATCTGTTTTAACTATTTCATCATTTTACTCATGGTAAAAATTCTAATTATTAATCAGTAATAATTTTTTGAAATTTAATGAATCTTGATTCTAGTTTTTATGTTAAAAAAGAGGATTAATTTAATTCAAATCTCCACAATAATTTGATCATATGTATTTCAATGTAATTTAATTTAATTCAAATTAATATTTAAAAAATGAAAGGAAAATAATAAAATATTTTAATACTAAATAATATTAACTAGAATTATCTAATTTTTTAAATCTTTTAAGAAGACAAATCAGTTTATGTATTTGTTACATTTTTTTCAATTTTAATAATCTCAATGCTATTGTATGGAATTCGAAAGAACAAGCCAAGCTATTTAATGCCATACTTCAGCATTAAAGTATTTCAATTAGTTATGGCAACTCTGGCTACTTTGAGCTTTTATACTTGTTTACCCAACGTAAGATTTTATATTCAAAGTCATAACTATTTTTTATTCAAAAATAAACTTCTCTCAATGGAAAATCAGTCTTTAGATCTTCTAGTATTTGCAATTTTGCTTGCTAGCATTTTGGTTAAATTTTATGTGGTTATTATTGTATGGTACTGTTATCGAGACATGATTTCATTTGAATCGTTCCGAAGTCAGAACTATTCGGCATCGGGTAATGCTTTCATAGAGGAAAATAATACCGGTGTAAAATTTGATGAAGAGTCTTTTATGACTTTGCCTCCAAAATATGAGGAAGTCGTTAAAGATAATCCTGTACCGACAACTTCAAGTCTCATAGTTGCCAATGAAGTTACTAATCAAATTGATCGTGAACCTCTTTCTGATTCAAACCAAGTTCCATCTTATTCTCAAGCTATTTTAAACAAGCAATCTAGTGTTTAAAAAAAATTGGATTAGATACAACTATTTTTAGAGATATTTTTTTAATATCATTATTATACTTCATTTTTATTTTATTTGAACTTTTCATCTGTTTTTTTTTCTATTGTGAAAACATAATCAACAAAAATTACTGTTTAGATATCTGTACTAAGTTTTTTTCATTATTTTCTCTACCAAGAATAAAATTCTGTATATTTAAAATTTTTATTAAAAATATTTATTTAAAAAAAAGACACTACAAAGTTGAGAGCAATTTTAGAAAGTTTATATCTTGATCTAAAAAAGTTTTCTTTTTAATTGATTGAATAAGAAACAATAAGCAAATTTATATATGCTAATTTGGACAAACTTTTCAAAGATTAAAGTATTGTTCGTTGTTTGGATAAAACCGGACTCAAAAAAATTTCAATTTTCAAAATTGATTTGTTTTTAAAATTCCCTCTGCTCAAGAAAAAAATTATTTATATCCCGATTTAAAGAATTATTAGTTTTATGAACATAATCTAATATTGTTCACTCAGGTAAATTATTTTAAAATATATCATATTGGTTTATTAATGCCGACCCTGATTATTAATAATAATAATAATAGTTAATATTTTAAATATTAAAAAAGTTTTATTCGTTTATTCTTAAAATATGATGGAAAAAAGACTTCCTAAAAAATCAAAGCACCAGCATTTTAAACTTATATAACTTCGGAAAATTTGCAATTTTGTATAAATGTTAATTTTTAAAAAGTCATGTGATTTAAAAATTAAATATGCTTGAATAATCAAAAAAATTTGCTTAAGCACTGAAGATATCAATTTGACATCTCATTTTTTTATTGTGAATCAAGAGCAAATCCTTCCAAAATCGAATCAGGAATTAATATTACTTGAAAGCCGCTAATAATTAACCAAAAAATCAAGAAATTTTTGATTAAGCAGATCATTTTCATTATGTCACTTATTAACCAAATTTTCATAAAATAGGCTGGGAAAAAGTTCGAAAAAATTACAATATTCGATATTAGTCACAATTTTTTGTACTTGTTTATCTATGACGATCTTAAGCTCTTTTAGATTAAAAAAAAATTAAAAATATAAGAGTTATTTTGAAATTTAAGTTTTTTGAAAATAATAAAAACGCTAAAAAGATCAAATTTTTTAACCATTTTGTTAAATTGTAGAAAATATGTCACATAATACAAATGATTAATCAATAAATTAATTTTTTTGGTTAATTATAAGAGAATTAATCAGGCTTTCAATAATTTCAATTTTTCATCATGATGATTTCTTAAAGAATCGTTAAAGAATTTTCAATGAAATTCAGTCCAATATCTTTAAAGAATCATTAAATTTGGGTTGACTTGGTATATCATATCAACCACTTCACTTTTCAGTAACGTTTCTAACAGTTTAAAGAAAGAAAATTTTGTTTTGAATACACCTTCTCCAAAAATGTTCAGCATGCTTGGTCAAAAATTGCAATAAAAATAAAGCAAGAGAGATAAATACTGAAAATCAACTTGTAGTGTGTGAACTTTTAACTATTACCCCTGTCAGAACTGCAAGGCTAATTGAGTTTTTATTTACCGTATTCTCTCGTTCGATAATACAACTTTGGCGCATGCGGTGTAAGTTAAGATGGGCGAGATGGTGTTTAAAGTCTGCGCCAAAATTGTATTTTGGGTTTTGAAGCTGCAATTCGGGGAATACGGTATTTAAATTGAAAAAAACATAAATGGTATTTTTTATTCTAGTTTTTTTTTCAAGACTTTCTGAAAAAATATCGAATCACAGTCATAAAATGTTATTCGGGCACTTGTAATTTCCTATTTATCTCAAGATTTTAAAGGAAATGAGATGTTTTTTTTTTGACATCAATGGTGCTTTATAGAAAAAAAATGGTCCTTCTAGTGTTAATTGTGAAAATTACTGATTCATATCTATTAATATACATTTTTCAAATATGATACCAAATATTTTATCATTAAAGTTTTTAAATGAGTAGATGGTAATCTACAATTATAAATGATGAATGGACACTTATTGCAAAGATTTTTGTATTATCAGCATACATTGAACAAAATTTTATTCTTAAGTAAAAAATACAAAAATAAAAAATTAGAATTAAATATTAAACCTAAACAGGTTAGATTTGAACGATTAAAATTATGGCTGGTTATGATATCAGTTTCACTCAATAGACATAAATATAAGTTTACTTTTAATTATGATTTATTGATTGAAGCAGGAGTTTAAAATAGAAATCAAATGTACGTAAATATGATGAGTATTCGACTTTTTATTTACTCTTTCTTAAATAAAAAGCTTTACATCTGTTCAGATTTTAGATTTTTGGATCAAGTATCTGTTCAATCCATTAGGAAATCGAGTTCCTTCTTAAGTTCATATTTCTAGTTTTTTTTTCTTTATTTGTTGTTTCTATTCAAGAAATTCATTTAATTCAAAAATTATGAATAAGATTGGACTAACAATGGACCCTTGTAGTACTACGCTTGTATCTAATTCCAATTGCATGCATAGTTATCTAAAACAACTTTTTGAAGCCTTCAAATAAAAAACGATTCAATTCATTTAGAATTGGACCATTTATCTCATATGATTCAAGTTGTTTCCTATCAAGAATTTTATCAAAGGCCTATGAGAAGTTATTATACGCAATGTTCAAATATTTGCCTTTATCATATTCATAAGTTGCTTTATCAACCAACTCCAATAGATTTGTTGGGTATGATCTGTTAGGTAAAAACCATACTGTTAATTATTCTATGCTAAATTTTCTTGTTTTTACTTTTATTTATAAGACAAACATTTTTTTTTCTTTCATAATTTTGGTAATTCATCTTCAAAGAAAAATAAAAGAGTAATTTAAAATTTTAGTAATAAATGGCTCGATTAAACTAATGGTCAACAATCTATAGGTAAAGACCTATTTATAGCAATTTTTTTGGCAAAGGAAGCAATATTCAATATCTAGTTTTTAAAATAAAAATGGGTTAGTATTCAATTAATAATAAAAAAAATAAAAGAGTAATTTAAATAAAATCTTTATTTTTAATTTTTTTTAGCATCTAAACCGATTGCTTCTGAAACGTTTGAGTATCCCTCTTTTCTAAAAAAAAAATAATCAATCAAAATAAATTTGTTTAATAAAAAATACATACCGTAAAAGCTCTATTAATTCTCTTTTTATTTTATTAACAATTATGGGACCTTCAAAAACCATAGATGTATATAATTGAATAAGAGTTGCACCTGATTTGATCTTTTCCAAAGCGTCATGACCAGATTCGATTCCACCAACACCTATGAGAGTTACTTTTCCATTAGTTAATTCATACATTTTTTTTAAAGCTTCAGTAGAAGCTTTTTTCAAAGGTCTGCCTGATAAACCACCAGATTCATTTTTATATTCACTTTTCAGATTACTAGGTCTTGAGATTGTTGTGTTGGAAACTATCAGTCCATCAATTTTTTTCTAATTTAAATTGAAAGAAAAAAAATTGTAATTTTAAATAAAATTATATTTACATTATTTCTAATCAAAACTTTAGCAATATCTTTCATTTCTTCTTCATTCAGATCGGGTGCAATTTTAATTATCAAAGGTATTTTTTTATCCAGTTGATTCCTCATTTCTAATAACTTTAATCTAAATAGATTTAAAAGGATTAAATTTATTTTCAATTACTGGATCAATCAAATTTTCAAGTTGTTCTTTGTTCTGTAAATTTCTTAATCCAGGAGTATTAGGACTTGATATATTTATAGTGATATAATCAGCTTTGTCTGCAAATAATCGTAATCCAGCAAGATAATCGCTTAAAGCATCCTGTTGAGTTTTATTTTTGCCAATATTGACACCAATGATCTCTTCATCATTCTTCCTATTTATCCAAAACTGTTCTACTCGTTTTTTGACTTCTTCATGACCATGTCCATTGAATCCGTATCTAATCAAGGAATTAATTAATTTTTCAAAGTTTGGTAAAAAATTTACCTATTGATTACTGCTCTATCTTCAGACAACCGAAAGACTCGTGGTTTTGGATTTCCTTCTTGAGCTAATGGAGTAACCGTTCCAATCTCAACAAATCCAAAGCCTATTTTGAACAATCCTTCAATAGCCTCTGCGTTTTTGTCAAAACCAGCGGCACATCCGATTGGGTTTGCAAACTGCTTATCGAAAGCTCTAACATTCTAGATAAAAACTTTTATTTTGAATAATAAAATTATTAATTATTAACTAAAATTTTTTCATTTTCCAATTCTTTTATCTTTGGTATTAGGCCATATTTTGCCATTTTAATTGCTAAATTATGAGCTTCTTCACCATCCATTGTTTTGTGGATTAGTGGCATCAATAATTTAGAATAAACTGTCTCATTTCCATCATAAATACCATACCCTATAACAGAAGCTGATCCGATAATAGAAGTCCCGATTAATCTCTTTTTAACCGATTAAAAATTCATTTTAATATTTAAATTCTTACCAAAACTTTCATTATTTTCAAATTTAAAAAATTAGAAATATTTTCTATATGTAAAGTTTATCTAGAAAATTTTATTCTAATTAAAACCATTTTTTACAGAAATTTTATTTTATTTTATTTAATGAATAAAATAAGTCTTTTATCTTTTAGTGCATTTTATGACTTCCATTTGTATTTGAGAATTTTGGGTTGTTTATTTTTCCATCAAAGATTTTAAATATTTTAGCGTTAAATATAAAAATCAACTTGAAAAAGAGAATAATTGAAAATATCGTATGGTTTAACTTTCTGAAACGAATTTTTTTCAAACCAATTTGTATTAGTTCTTTTTCCTCTTGTATAGTTTTGATATGACTCCACGATGAACTTTGTTTTACACGACTATATATTTTTTTATTTTTAGATTTTGAAAATAATTTTGGTTACTTTTTATTTTTTACCGACCAATTCATTTATGTCTATCTTTTTATATTCCAAATATTTAAGGCACTTTTGCAATAAACTTTTTACTAAAATAATATTTAAAAAACCTTTTTTATAATTAATCTTTAAGCTTGATTTTTTTAATTTCCATATTTAAACCAAGTTGTTTGTAGAATTTCTTTTTTATAAAAATTGCTAAATTTATAAATACAATGTTATTATAATTATCGATTCAAGGCTTAAAGACAAATTTAGCAAAGAATATTTTTAAATAAAAAAATCATTTTATAAATACAGTTTTATTCAGATAATCAAGCTAATTTTTTATAAATTGGAACTATGAACAGTAAAACAGAGTAATTAATTTGGAATGCATTTTTCGTTTATTTTGAGAATATTAATGTTAGGTTTTAATAGTCTATAATAAATTTCTTGTTTTTGCTTTATTATTTTTTTATCTTTTTTATCAAGTTTAACTTCAAGGTAAAAAGACAAAAAATAAAAAAGATAAAACTAATTTAATTTAAAATTTTCAATTTAAATTCGGTATATAAACTGAAATTTTTTTAAATTTCAAGTTGAATTAATTTTAGAATTAAAGTTTTTTTTGTTAATTTTTATTCAAAATTTATATTTTTAAATACTTAGTGTAGCTTTGACCATGAATCTAAAATACAAACTAGTGATTATTTAGATTATTTGTGAACTATGATTTTACCTGAACCATCCAACATATAAAATAAGGCAATAATTTGTAAAGCCACATATTAATAGAGAAAAAAATATGCCACAAAATGATTGATATAGTGAAAGCATTTTTCCTTCATATAAACAGGTTGAGTACCAACCTGAGATTAATCCACAAATTATTGCTGCAGTTAAATGATAAACTAATAGGTCAATATTGATTATACCTTGAAGTAATGACACTTCACTAAAAAATAAAACAGTAGTAGCTGAAAATGTCATAAACCAAGACAGAACTAAAGTACATTTTGTAGACGCACTTAAAATATTGCTATATTCTACTAAAAAAATTTTGGTATTTTAGATTATCAAATTATTGCCATTAAAAGGAAAATTTTACAAGTTGATTCTTTGGAACAAGTTGGATTCATTTTGTTTTATTTAATATAATATGAATTTATAAATTTTTTGTAAAAAATATTTTAGTGGAATTTTAAAATTAGTTTCAGCTATTTTTATTTCTTCTAAAATTAGCCTATAAAATAAAAATCCCAATTTCATGTGGATGTTATGTCCTTAAACTTCATGAAAAGAAATCAGAATTTTTTAAATTGACAAATTATAAATCAAAGCAAAATTTTATTCAAAAAATAATTCAATATCAAATAAAAAAAAAACACCTCAAACTAAAACTTATATAATACAAAAAATAATGAAACTCTAAATTTAGGTGACTTGAATATTTTTTTTTTGATTTTGTATTAGTTATTGTCGATTAGACACTGACTCAGCATTTTATTATTCGAAGGTCCGTTTGGATCTAATTTTGATCTAATTGGATTTCTTCGGATTGATCTAGGTGATATTTTCTTATTACTCGAATTGGCATTCCATGCAAAAATAAAGCTCCTTAAAAGTAAACGAATTACGAAGAGAAAAGTATTTTCAATTTATTTTACCTTCTCTTCGGAAAATACATGAATCTTCGCAGTGTTTTCTAGTTTGAAAATTATTTTCGTTTCCTTTGCAACCACCCCAACTTGGAATCAAAATTAAAAAATTATTAGCCAAAAAATATTTTTAATACTTGAATGCTACACATTCCCTCTTCAATGAATCATAATAGTAGCGAATTATGTTGCCGTGACATGGTCCTCTGGCAGCAGGTAAACTGCAGGCTGAAGTTAAATTTTAAAAATTAATAATTAAAATTAAAATTGGTTTTTTTTTCATACTATTGCATTCCATTTCGCATTTTTCCCATGTATCAAAATTATTTTGGTTACCTTCGCATCCAGTGTAAACAAAATGAGCACATCTTTGCAAAAATGAGTTGAAAAAAAATCTCGAGGTGTAATTCTTGCATCTTCCAGTCGCCAATGGTAAATGACAATGAATTGGTCGCTCGATTTTAGATGGATCATAGCAAGCCCCGATATATTTTGACTCAGACATTTTTTCTATCTTACAAATATTGGCACCACATTTTTTTTCCTAAAAAAAGTATTTAGATTGGTTTGCCCAAACAGAGAGAGATGAAATAATCAAAAATGCTTAGAACATTTTTTTGTTACAAAAAAGTGTTGAAATATCTCTTTTAATTCTATAAAGCCTTAAATTGTTATTGTTTTTAAAGGATTGTTTCATTTATTTTTACATTACTAAGTACATAGAAAAAAAAGTTTTGAATTAGTTAACATAAAAGGTCAAAATTTTTAAACACATTATTGAAAATTTTCTAAAAATAAAACTTGTAGTATCAGCTATTTTTTCATGTTTTATTAACAAAAATTAAAATTATAAAAAGCCTTTTTAAATGAAAAATTTTTTCAAAACATGTGAAAATCAATTTTTTGGAAAACGTGTCAAATTACTCTTTGGTGCTTCTAGTCTTAAACACAGATCTATTCTATCATGATTTAGTCAATTTTTAATTTTTTTAAAAGATTTTTCTTTCGTTTTTTCAATATTTTATTTCAACTTTGTACTTTTGAACCGAATTTATAATTTTTTAACTATTATAATTAAAATTTTGATGTAAACGAGTTTAAATTAAAAATCTTGTCAGATAACTTCAGAATTTTAAATAAAGATGTTAAAAAAATATTCAATATCGTTTAAAGTTTACAAAATTCAAATATTTTGTTCTGTAAATAATAAATATAAATCTAAAACTTATTATAAGTCTTAATTTAATAACTATTCAACTCTAGAATGTCAGTTTTCTTTACATTAAAGCTTAACATGAGTGAAAAAACTTCCTTTTTTTTATACAGTTTAATTATTAATTTTTACATATTAAAAATGAAAGTTTTTAGGTCTAATTTGAAACTTTTTTCATTTGATTTTTACCAAAAAAAATTTTTTCTCTTTATGATTCAAAAAACTGTATTGAAAAAAATTTTTCATAAAAATTTTTTTGAATGTTTATCGAACTTTTACCTTTTTTTTTAAATGATTATTCTTGTTTATATTTAAAAAAATTTTATATCTGCCCTCATGAATATAAAAAATTTAAGACATTTTTATTTAAGAAAAACACATCAAAAAATTATGAAAAAAGTGTAATATTAAACCTTCTTGAGCTGATATTATTAATTTATTTGATTAATTAAATTGCCTAAAGAACGATTAGTTTTAAAAGATTAAATTCAAATATTTTGCTTACTCTTCAGGTGCAAATAATTTTTTTTTTAATTCAAAGAAGATATCAAAACAATATAATAATTACGTGACATGGATTAAAACATGAACAAATTGGTTTTCCAAACAAATCTGTCTTAAAACCAAACTCACAGTTCAGGTCTGGACAATTGGCAGTTAAATGACTTTCTTCTTCAAGTCTATCATTTACATCCATTTGTTTGAACCAAACAGATGGTTTTAGTGCTATTTTGGCTTCATTTTCGTAATCCTCTGCGATTCTATTACTATTTAGTAGTTGATTTTGATCAGGTTCATCAACATTGAGTGATAAGTCTTCGTTGTCTTCATTATAAATATTTTCATCTACAATATCAGCTACTCCATCTATTTCAACTTCAATGTTATCCGTAGTTTTATCAGTTTCAAGGAATTGAGATTCTACTTCGGTGTTTAAAGAAGACTCAGTTGTTTTTAAAAGTGCATTAGAACTTTCCAAATCATTTGTTTCATAATCATATCCATAATCAAAACCATAATAATCGTTGGCATTATTTACGTCAGATTCCTTTAAATTTTCAAGCTGATTTTCATCTGATAACGCATTTTTCTCTGGAAAATTTTCTTCTATTACTTTGTTATCAAAATTCTGTAACAAATCTACATGTTCTGCGTCATTGTTATGATAATCATTGTAATCATAAAAATACGTGCTAAAATCATTCTGTAGATCAACATGTGGTGCCTCAGTCAGATTTTTTTGTGTATCTGAGTCGAAAGTTTCTTTATCATCAAAAACGTAACTGCTTACCGTATTAGCCACTGTAGAGAGAACTATTTCACCTTCAGGTGTTGCATTTACATCATTTTCAATTTTTTTTAGCTCAGTTTCATCGGGGAATTTATAATTCTCGTTAGGTGAGCCAAAATAGTCTACATCATCATGAACTGGTAAATGATCTAGCCTCAAACTCTCATCCAACGGACTGAAATAATCAGTTTCTGATGGATCCTGTTCGCGTTTATTCTTCACTGACACTTGACTTGACAAACAAACCAGCAAAATAGTGGTCTTAAATTTAAATTGTATTTTAATTTTTTTATGTATTGCTTTTATTTATAAGTATACCATTATGTGATAATTTATATTTATTAGCGTGACCATATTTATGATCTTAAGGATTAAGTCTAAATTAAAAATGAGTGAATTAACCTTAAAATTAAAACAATACTAGGCAAGTAGAAGGGGAAGCTGTTCTTGCAGTTTAATTTATCAATTTGATTTATTGATTTAAAATAGTAAACTATTTAGAAACAAGGATTAGTAGAATTTCATTCTAAATTTAATTAGCTAAATTTTTATTTATCTTAAATTAAAGGAATGAATAAATCACGACTCCCAATTCTCTCGGTGCATTTATCTTCAAAAGAATTAAAACGATTGAGTAATAGAGTTTTATTTTAAAGTTCTAGCGATATTAGCTAAACAACGGAACTGCATGAACGCTTGACTCTTTGCATACAAAAGCTAACACCAGCTTGTATATTGCTTGTATATTTATGATGTAATAGGCTCTGCTAATCTACGTGCCTAGAAAAAATGGGCTTTCTGGAACATTCACTAGTTTAACATTTTTTGTTTGCTAAAAACTAACTGATTACGTGAATCATTCAAAAATTAATTTTGATTGATTTTTCTTATTTTTTTTTTAAATTTATAACTCTCATACGGCAAAGTTACGTAATTTTAGTTTAAGTTTCTTATCAATTTTATTCGACTTAGACTTATCAATTAGATATAAAGGAAAATATTTTGATTAATGATATCACTCTTTTTTTTTTTATTTAAGTTTTATTTATCTAAATAAACAAGAAAAAAATTTAAAATATCTGATCCCAAATGCTTCTAAACTTTAAATAATTTAAACGAGTTTATATGCTTGTTTATGACTAATTAATTTCTTTGCTTTGTCAAAATTTGCTGATTTTGCAAAATTAAATAAAAAAAAATCTCAAAAAATTTATCTTGATAGAAATGTGGCCGTGTTTGATCCAAATTGTGCATTTCTTTTTTTCACTAATATTAAACAGCTGTCAAAATTAACAATATTCTGAACATTTTAGCTTATCTATCAATAACTTAACATTATTATTTGTATAACATTTCATAATTTTGATTGTTCGAGCTAATTAACAATGGGTACACACATAGGGATCCTCAAAAATAAAAATATTGCGCCAGTTTTTCTTATTCAAATGTCAATAAATCATAATTAAACATTTTACAGTAAAATTTTATTTTAGGTATATTTGATTTGATCTGCAACTGCTTTTATATATGAAGGTTAATTAAAAAAAATTTAATAAAATTTATTTTGGTTTAAGTAAAAGAATCAATTATCTAGAAGAATTACGTTCTTATATAATCGATTGTTTAAAGGAATTTTGTTTGTTGTTTTAGCTAATGTTTCTGAAAAGCAGAAGAGTTTACACGAGCTTAGTATGCAGCGTTACTTTATTCTCAGCTAATTTACGTTAACATTTCTTGATTGATTTTATCATTATTCTATTAAAGCTAATGCGTTGAGACTTGTTTTATCTAATTTTATCTAAATATCTATTACATCATAATGATTCATTATTGAGTAAGAAATGTTATTAAAGGCATTGGTTTCAACTAATAAAATTCTGAACTTAACTACCAAATATCTATTCCCTAAGATAATCAATAACTCGATTACACATTTTTCAAGCTTAAAATCCTATTATAATTAAATAATTTAATTTTCACTTATTTGATTTAAATTTTACAATTCAAAACATGTGAAAATTCTGCTTAAACTTAAGACAAAATACTTGTAAACTACTCAAGTGTTCTAGACAAGAGTCTCGTATTTTTTTAAGAAAAATAATCAAAAAAGTTTGATTTTTAGCTTAAATAAATAAAAATAGCAAAAAATTGGATTTTTCTCTGTTAAAATTTTTAGTTTATTGATTTAAATAACTAAAATTTCAGAAAAATAATTCAAAAAATTAAACGAATTATTTTTTTTTAAATTGATTAAAAAATATAAAATTAAAATAAAAATTATTTAAATTAAAAATCAAAAATTAAAAATTCTTTTATAAAAAATTTCAAATTTCAAGTCTATTTAAGATTGTAAATATTGTTTGATTATTATTTATTTAGCAAAGTTTAATAATCCAAACATTATAAACTTATTAACTTATACATGGAAATCTTTTTAGCATAAAAGATTATCATTCGAGCAACGCCAGAGTTGTTTAAAAGTCACAAGTCTCAAGCCATCTCGTCTTTTATTTACAATAAAAAAGTTTTTTCAATTTAGTCCTGATTCATTATACTAACCAATAAAGTTGTCTTCTAGGTTTTTGTCAGTTAATCTTGACCTATGTAGTCAATAATAACCAGATTTAGAAAAAAAGCCTTTCTGAGCAATTCTGAGCAACACTACCTTCCAAACATCTAAAGTGCTGAAATCTATACTATATCTAACCAAAAGTATGATGGGCAACCACAAGCTTACTAATTTTAAAATGAATGTATGAAAAATTTTTGGTGTTAAAAAAAATGTAGGTAAATCAAATGGATTCCTTTCTAAATATTTTAATGAAATGGTTAAAAATCATGTATTTTTTTTATTTGATTAAGCTTAAATACAGATTTTAACAAAAGTAATTTTTCTTTTAAGTGAATATTGTTATAACATCAAAAAATTAATTTTTTCAGATATAACTTTCAGTTCATACAATTGTAATTAAAATAATTTTTATATTTTTTTAAATAATGTGTAATTTTTATATGTTTATTAAAATAATATAGTAAAAAATAAGAAAAAAAATTATTTTGAAACTTGAAAAAAATTTCTATTTTACAGAATTTCATATTTTTTTCATTTCAAGCATACGTTTTTAGATATATTAAGAAAAAAATTTTTTCAACAAGATAACATATCGTTTTCTAAATAACTCAGGTTTTTATCTTGAACAAATTCACTCAAAAAATTTTCCAATTCTTGCTTAGTTTTAAAAATTTGAACAATAAAAGGCGATTTAGGCACATGTTTTCCAGACCATTTAACATTTATTTCATATTCACCACTCTGAAAATGCAAATGAAAATTAATCTTTTTTTTCAATAATTCAAATCATATTACCTCCAAAGGATCATAACTGCATTCAATTCGTCTATCTCTTTCATCATTGCGCTTCATATCAACTCGAAATGCGCCTTTGGGTCCACGTATTCTTACAGTCAATTGACCAGCTCCAGCACCCCGAGTGTCACATATAAAATTTGATTTAAACTCATCAATTACACCATGATTAATACCGGGTCCAAACACTTGAACCTTACTCGCATCAGGCGGCGATGATACCTTAAATATAAATGGACTGTTCGATACATTAATATCATTGTATTTTAGACAAAGAAAGTGTTTGCCTGTTTCGACAGGTCTAATTTTCAATTCATAGGTTCCATCTTTTCTGTCTGTAAATTGACACTCTGCTGATTTTGTTAAACCAAGACAACTAGCACTCAATTCACCATTACCAGCACCGCGTGTGTCAATTATTGTAGACATTATTTCTTCCATTGTTACATTTTTAAAATCATTTTTGTTAATTTGTATTTTTTTAGGGTCTGTACTCATTTCAATATTTAGTATGAATGGAGATCCACAAATAAAGATGTTGTTTAATTTAATACTTAGCAAATATTGGCCAGTTTTGTCAGGAACAAAAGTACAATTGTAAATTTTGTCTTGAATTTTTTTTACCTCAAATTTCAATTCATGAAACTCGGTTGAAATTGCAGTTACAGATAAATCTAGATGTTTATTAGATAAGTCCATATTAGATAAATCTATGAAAAAATTTGATTCTTTAAACAAGAAAGCTTTTTTGGCTCCATCGCCATAAATTTTTGCTAAACTTGTGTCAAAGCAATCGGTTGTTTTTATGCATATTGGCGAATATTTAAGTTCATAATTATTAAAATAAATATTTATTTTATATTCTCCTTCAGACACTGGACAAAAACTAATCTGCTGATGATGCAGACTGAAGTTTTTCTTGCTATAAGGCAATAACTGATTATCGGGAGCTAAAATATTCAGTCGGACATCACCTTCTCCTGCATCAAATGTGTTGAAGCAAAGTAGTTTCTCTTGGCCAAGTTCTAAGTCAATATTTTTTGCGTTAAAGAAATATTGACAATCATCTTTTATTCTAACCTTGTCCGGGTTAATTACATTTGCAGTGAAGGGACTCGAAGGAATTTCTGTTCCGTCTAATTTAATACAAATTCTGAACTTTCCGATCTTGTGAGGAATATATTTAACCTCATAAAGAAACTCATCAATTTTGTTAATATAATTTTTAATCAATGTTCCGTTGGGTTCAAAAATATCCACTTCTATTTTTCCATCAAGTGAATCAGATATTTGTGCATAAAACACTGAATAAGTGTTCTCAAGGCCATTGTATAGACCATTTCCATAAACCTTCAAAAAACAAGTTTCTGTTGCATTTATTTCGCATGTTTGATCTACAAAATTAAATAAATTATTTTTCTTTTAAAAAATTTGAACTAATGTCAAAAATCATATATCGAGTCGAAGAAAGGATTGTCTTTGTAGAAGGATTGTCTTTGCAAGGACCACCAGAAACACAAACCCAAAGAAAGAAAAATGACGAAAGGAAACAAAGAAGAGGCACTAGAAGTAAAAAACATTCTGAGAGGGATCTGCTTAAAAATTAACAAAAACATCAGCACAACCAGATAAACTAAAAGCCCAGGAAAAATCGTTCCAATAATTTTTTATTCATTTTTTTTCTTATTCTTTTAATCATTTAATTCAATTAAAAAAATATATATATATACTAATTCATAGACATAGTACTGTAAACAACGGTGTTAGTATACCATCAATTGTGCCATTTATTTTTTAAATAATTTTTTTTGATTATGATTGAATTTTTAGATAACCAATTTATCCAATTTATATTTTGAAACCAAATTTAGAATTTAAACAATGGGAATATTTAATATTTCAATAAATTTTATTAAATTTTTTTAAAAATTATTTACCTTTTATTAGATTATCACCTAATTTGATGCAAAATCTATGAATTCCTTTTTCTCTAGCTATAAATCTAACTTTGTGATTCAATGAATGATCGATTTTGAAAGGCAATTTGATTCCAGTGGGAGACTGAATTTCGGTATGGAGCTCCGAAAATTCAATTAAAGATCGATCGACTAAAAATTAATATCTAAATCTATTTAGCGTAGGTTAAAAAGATTTACTTTCAATGACATTCTCATCTCCGACATTAACACTCGAAGGAATTTTAACTATTCTAACCAAATTGGGATCAAATGCATTGATAAAAAATGGAGAGTTTCTAATAGGAGTATTAAAATTCTCTATGTCAATTCTGTAGCGACCGACAAATGATGGTTTGAACTCACCCAAATAATCAAAAGACTTATTAATTTGTTTGGTCAATTTGAACCCAACATTTTCTCCTTTTGCACCTTTTACGAAAAAGATTTTATTTTATTTTAAAATTTAAAATAAAAGAATACCAAATTTAAACGAATTTGTAATGGCTTTAATTGTTTTATTTAATGATAAGTCAATAATAACAAATTTTTCGTTTTCTATTATTTGTTTCAAAATATTCAGCACTGAATTATTTGACAAATTTTTTTCTTCTTCAATTGTAAAAATAACTCGAGTGTAACCTAAATATATTTTTTTTTATTTTTCTTAAATAAATTTAATTAAAGAAAAATATCTACCATTTTCAATGGTAACGTCTCTATTTTTTATTCGATTCTGGTCAATTTTCAAAAATTTTGCCAAAGCAGCAAAGATGTGATTTGAAAGTTGATATTCTTGATCAAGTAAAAAAGTAGCAAATTGACAATTTCCCGAATCTATGTCTTAATTTTTTTGTTAATTCACAAGACAAATTTTACTATCAAACTTACTAGTAATTTTGATATTTAACGAATCTTTAATTCCATTTAAATAAATTCTAAATTTTACCAAAGAGCCAACTTGTACTCCGTTGGTATTTTCAGTAACCATAAAAATTTCATTATTTGGAAATACATTTACTTTAATTGGAAAACCTTCTATAGATATTCCATTGTCAATTAGGTCGATTAGATGCTCAGATGCATGCAAGGGGACAAAATTAAGTCTCAGTCTCGAATCGCTTTGGATAATTTTTTCAACAGGCAAATTGACTAGCTTAGCTATGCTTTTGGAACATTTCTCAGACATTGAGCTTAATGGTTCTTTTTCTGAGTAAACAATGGCTTTTAAATTAGTTACATTACAATATTCAACTTAAAAAAAAATTAAAAAAATTTTTATTTAAATTTATTCAGCATACCATTTAGAGTAAAAGGATTTCCGACCTGAGCGTAGCTTGGTTTGGATATTTCTCTTAAGAATCTGCCTTTCACATGCAATTTATATGGACAGCCTTTAAAGTTCTGATAGAATAAAAATTTCATTTAATGTTTTTTAAAATTATACCTTCAATTTCATTTCCATTTTTGTAGAAAAAAACATTATAAATGCCAGTTTCAATAGGTAGAAATTTAATTTGATATATCCCGGTTGAAGGCAGCTCAAGCTTGTGTTCAACTAGCTTTTCATTATGTGTCACTTTTGCATCAATAGTTGAGTTTAATGATTTAGAATTTTGTCCATAATCAATAATTCTTACTTTTTAGATTTAATAAAAAAGTGTAATAGCAAAATTGAGAGTGTCTTTAAAGAAAATTACCATTTAATTTAACTTCTTCGCCAACAATCAAATCTTCGTTCTTATTAGTTAACTCAAAAACATCAATTTTAGAAATGTAGTTAGTAGAATAGCTTGATTTTCGCTGATGTTGGCTGATGTTGTTTAAACCACTTAATCTTGAATTCGATTCACTTAATCTTTGATTTTTAATCTTATTAAAAGATAAATTTTGGGTTATTTCAGCTCCATTTAGCGAATCTATTTTAATTGAAAAAGGTGAATCCTTGACTGCTTGATTGTTTAGAAACATGTAAATTTTGTATTCTCCAACTTGTTTGGGTATTAATTTTAATTCATATTTTGTTTCGTTTACCTTTTTTAAATCAAATAAGACCATTTTGTTATTTAATTTTATCTCTGCAGTCACTAATCCTCCACCTGAATTTGTTGTATCAACTTTAAAACAAAAAATAAGCTCAAAATTTATTTTAAAACGTAAAAGTTTACTTGAAAATTTTACTTCTTTAGCAGTTTTATAAGTATCCTAAAATTTAAAAAAAATATTTTTTACTTATTAGGTATTAAAGAGAAATTACTAAAATCTTTTCTTAGTTATAAAAAAAAATTTGAATAAAACAATTTAAAAACAGTAACAAAAATGACTTAATAATATTCTAACTGTTCCCTATTTTTTTTATTTAAAGTTTTTGTAAATAATTTAATAAATTTTTAACACTCAAAAACCGGATGATTTTTCAATGAAAATAAAATTATTTTATAGAAAAAATTAAATAATTTTATAATATTTTTGATTTAAGATATGATTGAAAAAAAAAATTATTAAAAAAATGATTAAATTTATTGAATAAAAAACAAATAAAGGAAGTTACAAAAGGGGTTCAAAAGACCCCTCCGGTTTTTGAGTGTTAAAGCTAACAAATTTGCTAATGAACAGCTTTATCTCATACTAGTTAACATCATGAATCCTTAGAAAAAAATCTTGCGCAGAATCTCCTTCAAATATTAGATTTTATTACTAAAGCCATTTCACAATGATGCCAAGGACGTCATTAATACAGTTTTTGGTTAAGTTTTTTATTTGTTTAACATGAACTTATCAAATAAAAGGCATTGTGAAATTTCATACAAAACTTTCAATACAAAATATAATGAATCTTATAATTTTTGTCTTAATAGTCATAAATTTGTTCCGCAGATGAAACCAAGTGAAAAACTGTTGTTTCACCTATTGCGCAAGTCTGCCAAATCTGTGCAAATTGATTGCGATTTATTTTAAATATTAATACATTGAGTGGAATTTTGCAGAAATTGCAAAGATTTTGCAGACTTGTTCCATATGCAGAACAAATTTATGACTATTAGGACAAAAGTTTTAAGATTCATTATTTTTTGTATTGAAAGTTTTGTATGATATTTCACAATGCCCAAATAAAACTGAAAAATAAAAAGAAAATTAAACTGATTAAAATTGTCTTCTGCAACTAATCTAATCATTCTACATAAATTCTGTTAATAATGGATTAATATTGCCTGTTGCACCTTGATGAATTTTTAAAAACAGTTTTTTAACCTCAATTTTAACAAAAAGATTAGTTTTTAGTATTTTATTGTTCTTTTGAACAAAATTTAACACTTGAAGCAACAAGCAAGTCATTTGACTCGTTTTATAAAATTTTAAATCCTCTTTTTTTTTAACAGACTGACTCTTCATATAAATTAATCTTTTTTAGATTATGGAGATCTTATATTTTTATTTTCTCCATAAAATTTCTTTCATTCTTTTGACTAAAAAAACACAAAAAATGCTTGGTTCTTCCGGCATTAACAAAGTTTTAAAAAAAAAGCTATATCAAGAATTTTATTTAATCTTATAAAATAAATCGAACATTGAAAATTGATTGCTAACACTAATTTGAGATTAAACATAAATGGTTTGGTGCTTCTAGTGTTAACGGATAAAATTTTATTTTTTGACTGCTAAAAAAAGTTTATATATATTTTTTTAAAGATCAAAGGCAAGTTCGCTAAATACAACATAGTCTAACATTCATTGGTATTTTTTATACGAATTTTTAATATTTATTCTGTTCTATTTTACTTATTTTCATAAAATCGACTTTATTTAGATATAAATTCGTAAAATGTCACTTAAAAATTAATGATAGCTCTAAAGCATTTTAAGTAGTTGTAGTTACTGCAGTATAGTGCTTTAAGTTTGATAAATAACTAGAAAATAAGAACATGAATATTTGCATACCTTCGAATGCTGCAGATCTTGATAATTATTAAATAATAAAATTGTAAAATAAAATTTTTAATTCAAATCTACCTGAAAATTCAGTATGAATCGAATTTTGACTTGAAAACTTTTGATCATAACTTTTACTCATTCTATTAGGAAATTTTTTTTTGCATTTTGAACGGCTTCTCGACGGACTTCTATTCCTATTTTTTTGACATTCATCGCGTCTATACTCAGACTTGCTTCGATCTTTTTTCGACATCATTTTATCAATTATCTGTGTCAATTCGCATTCCAAACAATCAGTAGATTTACTGTTTTTATTATTTTTTAAATTTTTTTTATTTGAAATAAAAGCTCCAAAAATTTCTCTATCTATCATTTCAAAATTATATGATGAATTGTTAGAAACTGAGGAATTTTCTTCATTTAAGATTGAATTTTGTGAAGAATAATTTACAGAATCATTTGATGATTCATTTGAGCTCGATTTATTGGTAATGCTTGGTGATACAGTTTTGTTGTAGAGAAGTGGAATATTTTTATTTTTATCAATTTTCTTCTGTTTTTCATTGTACAAATGAAGATAATATCTCAATGTAATTGGATAAATGGAATTCTTAAATTTATTGTCAAAACCTAAAGCAGATAAATTCGAGTAACTTTTTTGCTGTCTGCTTTTAGATTTTTGCCTGCAAGAACTTCCTTTTTCTAAACCATATTTTTTTAGCGGTCTTATTATTGTCTCTTTCATGACCCAGCCGTCTTCACAAAGTTTAAAATTGGTGTTAGGTCGCAAATAAGTTTTTTTACTTATTGTAATCTTATCGCTTAAGGAATCCATAAATGTGGATTGTGAAAAATCTGTTATATTTGTTACCGAAGTTGAGAACTGACCTAAGTGTGAGCTTGATTCTAAAAATTGAGAGTTTATCGAAGAAGGCAAAGAAATGTTCAGACTTGACTCTTGGTCCGAATTGTTTGAAGATCTGTCAGATGAAAAATCAGCTTGATTATTCTCTTTTATATTGAACTCTGTAGATTCTTTGTGTTTTTCAACTTGGCCACAATTAGAAACTGGGGATGATGTAGTACTGTAGTCTCTTTTGTAGGAGCTATTTGATGAAAAAGAACTTTCCTCTGTTTTTAAAAATCCAGTTGAGTTTTTTAAAACTTTTTGAAAGGCTTGTTCATATTTGTTAGCATGGAAAAAATTTAGTACATTGTCCTCTGAATTGGTGTCTTTGTCCAATAAATTTCTTGATTTAATTTGCTCCTCTTTTTGGTTTTGCTCTGAGTTTTTCGACGTTTCCGCTTGTTTGGTCATTGTGAAATTTATTACAACAAACAACTATACAGTTTAATAGATAATTTTTTATTTTTTTTTAAATTTTCATGAGAATATTCTGGTCCACTTTAATGAAAGTTTTTAATTGTCTTTTAATTTGGTTTTGCTTTTGTTTTGAAAATATTTACCTAGTTAAATAAATTGAGAATGAAAAAAACTCACTATTTAATC
Organism: Brachionus koreanus; assembly: GCA_016987375.1. Lineage (NCBI taxonomy): Eukaryota > Metazoa > Rotifera > Eurotatoria > Ploima > Brachionidae > Brachionus > Brachionus koreanus. The sequence continues at coordinate 2,322,379 of PJRA01000412.1, forward strand.
AAGTTTTTTATTGGCCTTTTTAATTAGGAAATTTTGATGCTCGTTCTAAATAAAGAAAATTTTAATTTCGTTTTTTTTTTTGATTAATTTTCTTCTTATTTTCGAATAGAATATGCTTTGGTTTGTCATGAAGATCAAAGCCATGCTATTTAGACCACGAAAGTAAAATTGAAGTCAATTAAAATCATGTCCAATCTCAATTTATTTTAATCAATTAAAATAGTAGCTTTGGAGAATTTGAAAGATTTTTTTTACAAAGCAAAGCAAATAAGTATCACATGAGCGCAGTTTATTCAAATTGAATGTTAAGGTAAAATTATCATTCGAACTTGCATTCTCACATCATTGATTTTTTGAAATAAAATAATCTATAGAAATTTCAATTATCCAAGTTAAAAGGCATTTTTTTAGAGTGAGACTCTTCAAAAATAGATAAAATTTTCCCAACAAAATTATTCAATTAGTTTTTGCCTCATTTAGACCTTTGAAATTAGTCAAAAATATCTTAAAATCTTTCAAATAAAATAAGCATGCTGTACAAAAGAAAAACATAATGAGATTAATAAGATTGCATTGCTTAATACAAAATTTAAAATAACATTGTCAAGTGTTACATTCGTCATTCTATAGTCTAAACTTTGGAAACAATTATTAAGTTTCGAAAATTTTTTTACTTTTAATTTAGGCACTGAGAAATTCAAAAACAAATTGAACAAAAATATTTCATTTTTTGATAAATCAAAAATAAATATAAAAATATTGCAGCATGCTATGTAGCATTTTTGTACTTGAAATCATGTTTTCATGTTAATAATAATAATATTAGTTAATATTCTACGGTCAAGTCTAGTTTAACTAAACTGACAAAGCAGAATGACTAATGTTATCCCGCTATAGTAGACTTTTCGTTTTTTTTGTTTCTACCGACATTGTCCAATCTGTTTTTGAACTGGTTGGTCGAACTTGCTGTGACAATCGACGTTGGCAGCGCATTCCAATTGTTCACTACTCGGTTTGGTAGAAAGTTTCGTCTTGCTTCACATTTTGTTCTGAAAAGATCCTACATCTAGCTATCAAAAACTCGCCACTGATTTTAATTCTAAGACTCAAGGGGTTAGGATAATTAAATAAACTATAACGGGATATCTCCAAAAAAAAGTTTAGAGTCTCATACAGCGGTCAGAAAACCGCTTCTTAACATAAAAGATAGTAAAAAAAGATATAAGTTTAAGTTATAAAACGGTGGAGGGTCAGCCGGTATCTTGGGATGCATTTCCTACAAAGGCACTGGTATATGCAACATTTATACAGGACGAATTTAATTTGTCTTCATTAACACCTTGGAAAACAATCTTTTACCATCTGTTGAACTCTTATTTGATCCTAATGACCCCTGGGATTTTCAACAAGATGGGGCTTCA
>PJRA01000412.1:2324188-2375153 GCA_016987375.1 Brachionus koreanus
TTCCGCCTTTTGTACACATAAAAACAATCTTTGTATTAACAAAAAAAAAAATTTCTAAACTTTTGCAACATACTGTATGTATATATCTATATATACGTCAATGTTTTTTTTTAATTATTTACAATTAGATAATTTCAAAAATTTATAGGTTGAAATCAAACTATTTTGATTGTGTGAATAACACTTAAAATTTAATTTTCATTGAGTAATTCTTAGAAGAACTATTATAGAATTATTATAGAACAAAGTTTTAAATCGAAAGTCTCATTTTTTCTGAATTTGATTTACTTTGAGCAAATCTTTAAATATCAAGTAATGAGAGGCTATTCTGTTTATGTGCTTAATGAATCGATTAATTAGGATTAATCTTTTGAATTTATCTCAAATTAAGTTATACCAATTTTTTTCTTCTTATTTTTTTATCTAAATGTTTTTCGCAAAGTATTTGTTAAACAATTTTGAAAATTTTCATCCATTAAACAGTGTTTAATGACGATTTGCTCGTCATCGTAAAAATTTAGTTGTTTAAATCGATAACGAAGGTGATGATGAGAAACACTTTGGCTACATAATGTCAAAGCGCGTTCCGCTTCAGCAGCCGTCCAAAACTATCCAGAGAAATGTTTGGTGATGTATAGAGGTGCGTAGCTGCTCAAATTAGGTGGCATATTGGTACTGTATTTTGGTCTGAAGTGTTGTTAGCTCAACACGAATACGAAAGTTGGAGCAGTCCAGTGGCTGACTCAGAAATTCAGTTGGTAAAACATTGAATGTTCATGATCAATTTTAACAAAAAGTTTGGTCATAAAATAGAAGATCACCTGATTGATTCGGATGACTGTCTGTATGTTGTATGGTATGACTCACACTTTTAAATCACCTCAACAAAATTATAAACTCGAAAATCGAGTTTAGAAGGAGATTTATTCTCCAAAGCATGAATTAACCGTGGCTATCTCTAATCATTAATAGAGATCTTAAATGGAGATAGCTATAAAAATCTATAATTGCTAGGTTTATTGGAAAAGAAAGTAATTGGAATAAGTATGAAGAAATAATTCAATCAGACACAAAAGAAATTGGAAGAGCAAGAATCAAAAAATTTAACTGAGGATATCCATTCAATAATTGACATTTTTTACAACCTAAAACTTTGACTCCAGCTGCAATACTTAAATCATTTGATGAATTGGATACAACTTGTTTAAAACTGAGAAAAAAGGTACAATTTTATAAAACAAAGAAATTAGAATGATCAGACAAGAAATAATTTGTTTTTCTTTTATTAAATAAAAATCTTAAAATTAATCCAGCTTCTTTTATTAAAGTTTTAAAATAAATAAAAACAATTACGTTTTTAGTGTTAGGGTCAATAAAATCAGCTGCTTAGAAATTGATAGGAACTGATTCAACTCTTACAAATAAAGTTCCATCATTATTCCCATTATTCTTGTTCTACTACGTTCTCATTCGATAAATCAACACTATTGTGAGGTTTCTATAAAATAATCTTGCTTGATTTTTAATAGAAAGATTATTTTCAAGGTCAAAATGTTCATCTAACAGTTCTGAAACTGTCAGTTTAGAAAAATTTTTTGGAGATTCTGATGAAGTATTAAAAAAAGCTTTAATATCGTTGATACCTGTGAGAATTACGATAATTTTTTTTGAATTTCAATTTTCAGAAATAATTATTTAAACAATTTTTATTTTTTATTTAATATTATTAAAAAAATAGTTAAAATTCTAAAAAACAAATAAATAAAATCAATTAAGAAAGTTTAAATTGTATTGTATTTAAAGCTTTTTTGCCATAAATAATCTTAGATTGCCTTGCATTAAAAAAAAAGAACTGTCTAGGATAATGAATAAAAAAAAGTATCCTAAAAAATTTTAGACTAAAGCTAAAAATAGTTTATAGTAAAATAAAAAGACAATTGAAAATCAAAAGCCTTTTTTGATTTTAATATCTTTTGATTTATATTCAAGACAATTTTAGACAATTTTAAACAAAATTTTAGCTTATCAAATTTTTAAAAAATGATTTTTTATATAACATGTGCTAATCGTTCGGTAACTACACAGCTTTTAGCCTAAAGATAATCTAAATATAATTTAAATGGACCAGTTTTGCTATTGCCATAAACTTTGACTGAATAAGTGCATTTATCCAATTGTTCTTGTTCTACATAGGCATGAATGTTGTCTGAATTTGTTGCATAGCTTTTTAAAGTCCCGCTTCTATATGATCGATTTTTAACTAAAATTTATTAGATAAAAAATTAAAACCAAAATTAAATTCTTACCCAGAAATGATGCAAAGTCTTTTGATGATTCTAGCTTTTTGACATCTAAATTTTTTGGATTGAAAACTGAACAAGTAAGGGCAGAATCTAAATTTCAAAAATTATTAAAATTAAATAGTTTTGATACTTAAGAATTACCTTGGTAATTTTTCTCATTCACTTTTCCTGTTTTGTTAACTTGAAATTACACAAAATAAATAAATTAAGTAAGATAATTTTTTATAATGTTTTTACCTGAAAAATTTAGCTTTACATCTGAGCCACTGTTTGGTATAAAAATATCATCTGAAAGATTGTCTATTACTTTATTTAGCTTGGATTTGATTGTATTGACTTCTGAATTGTTATCTGAGTTGGATTTAATACGAAGAGTGTAAACCACAAATGGCTTTGGATAAAAAAGAATTTTATATGAATCGTTTATTTTGGGTTGTATTTCTAGTTTTAACATTTCTTTATTATCTTTTTGGAAAATTTCGACTTGGTGCTCGTTCGATGAGGTAACTTCAATTGAACCATTCAATGTGTCATCACCTTGTCTTTTGAATCTGTGACTCAATTCTTCTCGAAATTTATTTTTTTGGACTTCTATCGAGAAATCAGTCAATGAGTTATACTCAAAAAAAGCCAAATGTCTATTTCTTGGTTTGTATGTTGGTTTAAATTCTTTCGATTCGTTTGTTAGAGAATCGGTTATGAAGAACATTATGGGATTAGGATGTTCAACTTGAAGCAGAACGTTTGTTGGCTCATTACTATCATTAAGTTTTTTGCCAATCTCATTCTTGGCTATATTTATTAGATTCTCATAGTCTTGCAAGGTTTTCTCTGAAAGATTTTCTTTCTTATCATTTTTTTCCATTTTATCTAAAAAAAAATCAAAATTGTATTAAAAAAAATTATTTTCAAAATAAATTTCTAATCTTGTTAAAATTAATAAAAAATCAAAAACATTGGGTATTTGAAACTAGCTTTATGAAAACGCAGCATATTTGAATAAATTCATTGATAATTATTGAGAAGCTTATTCGTTTTAAAAAAAAAAAATTAAAATTAATCTATTTATCTAAATTGACTCTTTTATATCTGACTTCTGAGGAAAATAAAGTATACGAGAATTTACTTTTTAATTAAAAATTACATTTAAATAGTTTTATAATTTAAAAAAATACAAATATGCTTTGTTTTACTGTTATATTTTTTTTTATTTAAATTATTAATATTAAATAATTTTAACTCAAAATTTAAACTTATTTTAATTTTTACAAATTATTGGTATTGTGATATTCAAATACAAATTAATGTACAAAATTTTTTGATATTTTAAACGAAACGAAACAGTTAAAAAAAAAAACACTGCAACAGTATATTTTTTGCACCTTTTTTATCTAAAATTTTTTTCTCATTTAAAAAAAGAGAAATAATAAAACATCAATCAGATTGATTATTGATTTTATTTATCAAATTTTTACTTATTTAAATAAAGAAGATTTTTTTTCAATTTGTATTTTAAATTCACTTCGCTCAAATTGTTAGACTAATTTTGTTTTATTTTTAACATTTAAAAATTAAGTTAATCATACTTTTTGAAGCTTGTAAAATATAGCTTGAAGTAGTACTAGGCTCAAATGAAATTTCATAAATATTCTCTGAATTTTTTTTAACTTCAATCGGAATAAGCTCTAAATTGTCACGTTTAACAATTTTAAAATCAAACTCATCAGTTATTTTTACTTAAAAAAAATTGAATTAAAAAAAATTTAAAATAAATTATTAAACCAGAAATTATACTTTCAAGATGGGCTCTATATTTTTTAGGGGAAAGCTTGGCATCACTTTTGTTCAATATTCCCACATTGAAATCAACTACTCGATGATAGCAAAACATCAAAAATGACATATTTTCTTTACGCTTTACTCTGAACGGAACTCTTTGTCCCGAATCAGTAGTCACATTAAATTTGAGATCTTCGTCAGTGTCTATTCTAAGCAATGCTCTAATCTTGGGTCCCTTTTTGACTCCTCGCGTTTGTCCAGGTATGTGAACTACAGCAGTCAAATTACTCAATTCATTTCCATAGACATTGTTTGCTGTTTCCACTTGTTCCAATTTGTCATCAGCAAAAAATTCTTTTTCAACTTCTTTTTTAGAACTGGATTCAAGCAAATTTGTTTTGAACTTTTTTTCAAAACTATCTGTGTTAGTTGGAACAGATTTGGTGTTCAAAGAATCAGACGATATTGAATGCTTTGAACAAGTGCTTTGTTTTCTGTCATAAATGTCGACTAGACGTTTGACACCTTTTTCTTCATTTTCAAACAAATGATCTACTGAATGCTCTCTGGAATGCTTTTTGGGCAAATCAATGTCAAATTTTTGATAATTCTCATTAACTGAATATATTTCATTAGGTTCAATCAAATTTTCCAACATTTTTGGTATTTCATATTTGCTTATTAACTTTTTGATATTTTTTTCCTCTAATTTAATTTCTTTTGTAGTCGGACTTGACGGACTAAGGGTCCTGTCCGACGATGAACTGAATTTTTTGGTACTTGTTGATGAAGTCTGTGACGAGGTAACACCTGGCTCCGGCTTTGAATCATCAATTAAAGTAGTAACTATTTTATTTATACTAGGCGATTTAGAATCGGTAATTTCACATTTGGACCTAGGGTCTTTAACTCCCGAATCATTAATTACTGGCTCAGAGTCTTGGCTATTTTCGTAGAGACGCTTCGATTCTTCTTCAAATTTTCTGAACGAATCGCTCAATTTTTTTTCTTTTATTTTTGTCTCAGGCTTTGGTATTTTGGACTCCAATCTTGATTTGCGCGGCGAGTCCGATTGTGAAGTTTCACGTGATTTTTCATTAAAAATTTTCGATAATTTTCTAACTTTTGAACTGTTCAAATCAACTTCCTCTTGTTCGTTTTTGTCCAAAAAAACATCATCATTTTTGTCAGCTATTTGGCTTCTTGGTGACGAATGGCTTGATTTAGTAAACTGATTCTCAGATCCAGAAGATCTGTAGCTTGATCGAGATCTATTTCCAATTGAATCTTGGCTATCTTTTCTATCAAATAATTGAACTATATTTTGTGAAAGCTTTCTAATAGGCTTGGGCTCAAGCGAATCGCTTGTAATCTCCCTGGAAGTTGATTCGCGGCTCGAGTTTCTTTCATATTTATTCATTAGACCTTTGACTCCTTTATCCAAAGAATCAGTTGAAATTTCCTGATTTATTGATTCTTCTTTTTTGTCAAAATTTCGTACAATTTTCTCTGGTTTTGTTACTGACGAGTCTATGTGGGATAGACTTGGCTTACGGCTCGATAAAGATTCCGAGTCGATTTTATTCGACTCCTTGTTGTAAATTTCAAATTTTGACTTGGGCAATTTTCCCACACTGTCGCTTGATTTTGATCGATTAGCGTCATTTAGAGACTCAGTATTGTTCTCGAATTTAGCCTTAATCAGATCCAAAGACTTTGGTTCTTGTTTGAAAAAATCCTGAGTCGAAGCTGTCTCAATAGGTTTTTGATAGGAATTCGGATCAGGCGAGGCTGGTTTGACCGGCAGTGGCTTAAGCTCGCTTTCGACTAGTGGCTCATTTTCTAGTGGCGATTTGAATGTGATGACAAAATTTTCCTCAATCTCGGCCAATGAGTCTTCATCATCGTCTTTTATCTTGGGCTCATCAGACACTTTTGTGGTCATGGCTTTGCTAAACGATGCCAAATCGTTTAGCGAAACAGTTTCATCTGGCTTAAATTGCTCGCCTGTTTGAAATTGATTCAAATCAACGGCTTCGAGCAAAAAGCAATCATTTTTATTCTCATTTAGATCGTCTTTAAACTGATTTGGCTGAAGTTTGTAGTATTCGACTATATTATCGTATGAATTTAATGACGGCTGCGCTGAAGACAAATCCTTGTCACTACTAGTATCTGTGCTAAGCACATAAAATTTGTTATCGTCAATAGACTTTTTTTTAATGCTTGCTGAATGCAATGGTTCGTCTTGTTGAACCAATATTGGATTTAGCCTTTCGGCTAATTGAGCTAAATTGTTCTTTAAATTGGATAATTTACCATCTCTAGTTCTTTTTTGTGAATAAGAAAATTCATGAATATTTTTTTCATTTTCAATTGTTTCAACAATTTTGTCCTCTTGGGTCTCGGTGATGAGAACTGTTTTGTGCGTAGTAGTCGTCTTTACCGAATCTGAGCCGGAGTCTTTGCTTGACTTGAAATTTTCTTTGATTTCACTTTCAGTTTTGTTCAATTGAACATTTTCTATTTTAATGTTTTTTTTATTATCCGGTTCAGGCGTATTATGTTGACTTCTGTCCTCAATTACATGCTCATAATCATATTGTATAGATTCAATAGGCTTAAATTTTTCACTTGATTTTTCATCGCCTAGCAATTTGCTTTCAGATGAATAAGGCGCCAGTTTTTGCTTTAAAGTAATTTTTTCCTTAGTCATGGGCTTGTTTTTACCAGACTCGTTTGTAGTAATTTTAAGCTCTTTATCAACAGAAGATCTTGAAGTCTCGGACTTGGAGCTAGTCGAGCTTTTATCCGAACCAATTCGCTTGGGTATTTTGCTGACCATTTCACTTTTGGGCTCAATTACATAGTTTTCCTCAATGATCACTGTTTTTTCTTGATTTATTTTTTTTTTCTTTTCCCTAGTTACTTTGGTTACTGAGTTCTCATTTCCGACATTTATCTCGCCTTCACTTTCAGTCTCACTAACATTCATACTGCGAACTACATCGCCCAAAGTCTCGCACGAGTCAAACGACCTGTCATTGCATTCAACTTTAAAATGCTTTGATTTGGACGACTCTTTTCTTTTTGGGCCAGAAGAAGACTTTTGGGATGAAGTCGAGTAAGTCTCAGTCTCTTCCTTAATGTCTTCCAAATTGGTTATTCGACGCATAAAGCCCCCAGGTCCTTGTCGAGCCAAGTCCTGCTTTTCGGCCAAAGCCATAAGTTCCGGATCAAAATCTTCAGCAAAATTTTCACTAAAATCAATAGGACTTTCAGTTAATTGACTGGCGTCAATACCGTCAGACATTTGTTGATCGTTCCAATTTTCGGGCAAGGGAATTCTCTTCAAACGATACTTGTACCTTCCTCTAGCTTTATTTGGATTCGAAGCATCGATCAGATCAGGGTTTTCGTCAATTTTAAGCATCAATTGACTTGTTCCATCTGGTAATTTTTCCACATTTTCAATGTAAGTCTCTCCTTTGTACACCAAACTATCGGACTCTTCTTCTGATGTGTCTGTAATCGGACTCAGTGATCTCTTATTTTGGTTTAAGTTAGCTGATTCCATTATTTTGTTCAGTGAATTGTTTATTTGTTGATTCCAATTTCTTAATTCATATTCTATATTGGAATCATTTAGCTGTTCGTCACTATTCAGACAATTTTGATTTGGCGATTGAGTATTTTCCAATTTAACTTCCGATCGATCCGCTATGTTTATTTTAAATGGACTCTCGGTCAAGTGGTATTTATTGAAGGTTAGTGAAAATTCGTATGTTCCTTAAATTATATTAAAGTTAAGAAAAAATTTTAAAAAAAGATATAGGCTTATAATTTCCGTCTATCGTTTTGGTTAAAGTTAATAATTTGAAATAAATTGCCTTAAAAAAATTAAACAAAAATGAGGAAATTTTTTCTTATTTTGCCCAATTTTGACTAGCAATTTTCAAAATATTTTAATTGAAATTTTTTTATTTGTTGGTTGACGATTGAAGTAATACAATAGATGCAATAGATTGATAAATAGATATAGAGTAATATTTTCGGCATCAAAATACGGTCCATTGACCGGCCCGAACCAGATAATACCTAAATAGCAAACAAAAAAAAATATTTTCATTTTAAATTTAAGCAATTAGAAATTTAAATTTGGCATTTAGTAAAAAAAAAAATATTTTCATACAATATGTTTGGAAAAAATTTTATTTATGTTGCCAATTTTAAAAATTGATAATTTTGATAATATCAATTGGCAGAATTTTTACTTTTTAGAAATAAATTAAATGTATGACTCAATTTTAAAATTGTACAATAGCTATTTAAAATTTAATTGAATCTATTTTTTTGGTCAAAAGATACTAGAATTGGTCTCATTGTCTATTTAATTAATCTCTTTTTAAATAATAAAAAAAAGTCAATCAAATTCAACTTAGCTTAAATTCAATTGACCCATTTTATTGAGCTATTTTATATCTAAGAGTTTTCTCTCTAAGTCTATCACGTCAAACGTTCTTAAGCCGAACGTCAAACATCGCCAATTTTCTCTTAGACCAAAGACTTGACTTTTCTTTCTTTTATTTCACATAAACTGTTTTCAATTAGCTCTTCAAAAGGCTTAAGAAACCGTTCAAATTAGCTAATTAGTCCGATATTCTAAGTCATCTGATTTCTTATAAACTAAGGCAACATAGACTTGTCATTCGGTACTTTGACGACCCAGTTTTCTCGCCAATGAAGCTCTCTAAATTCTACTTGCATAGAAAAATTATGTCTAGTGACGTAATTTAAAGTCTATCTATTTTGGCTATTAAACAAATTAGAACATGTCATATTTATTTAAAGGAAAATTATCCAGACTTGGAGCTAAATTAATTTTTATCTATTAATTTAAAGTTTGATGGTGGTTGAACAAATCTAGTTCTAGTTAATTTTATTGGTGTACCAAAAGTGTTGTACAACAACTAGGAAAATTATTATCAATTCAAATAAAATATAAATAAGTGGATTCTCATTAATAAAAATCAACCAAAAGGCTTTTTTTTCATGGGTTGTGTATTTGGTCGTAATTCACTCAGTGAACCATTTAGTCTCCTAATATAGAAAATTCATGAAAAGTTATCTAATAATAATATTTTGTTTTTTTTTGATTTTACATAAAATTCAACTTGTTAGCTAACCATTTTTGCTCAACTTTTTATATTTTTTATCTCATTTTTGGACTTTTTCGAAATTGTTTTGCCAAAATTTAGAATAAAAACAAAATTAGTAACTTTTATTTTAGACTAATTAAATTAAATTAAATTAATCACTTTACCTTGTATCTTCGGTATGAAACTGACCAAATATTTTCTGTCATCTAGCTCATTTATTTCAGGTAAAATATCATTAAATTTAGGATCTTTAATTATATTATAAGTTGTTTTAATTTAAAACAAAGAAATTTTAAAATGATGAATCACCTTTGATGTTTACTCGAATGAAACCCTCACCAGCTTGAGTAGCATCAATGATGAACGAAAAAATTTTGTCAATAGTTGAGTCTTTTTTCAAATTTTCAACCTTGACTTGGCTTGGGTCAGAGACAAAAATTACAATAGGTTCTGGTTGAATTTTAATTCCATTTCTAGTGATAAAAATTTCATGTGCGCCTATAATTTGTGGCGTGTACCAAATTTGCAAAAAGCCTTGTCGAACACGTCTTTTTCTGAGCAATAATTTTTTCCCAAAAGGATCTAAATAATAAATACGCTTAAAAATTTAAAAATAATTTAAAAAATTTACCTCTTATAAAAATATCTATTTCTAGTTCTTTATTTCTAATTATAAATGTTGACTCATCATTTAGAATAGTGTCTCTAATTCCACTTGATTCAATTGAACATTGGTTTTTGCTAGGATGTATTAGAGCATAGAAAGGACTTCCCAGAACTGGTCCATGGTAGTCACTTATGAAAATTTTAAAATATCCAGTTGTTCTTGGCACGAAAGTGGCAAGATTGTCCGCCGAATAGCGCACATCTACTCTTTCCCCCAATGGATCTTGAAATTAAAAATCATTTTATAAGAAAACAAGGTATTAAATCCAAAATATCTTTACCATAAACATCAACTTCTAGATTGGGCTCTTTCAGTGTGATTACATAAGGTTTTTCCACTAAATTATCGCTGGTATAGTTGTTCATTTCAAAGAGACTTTCATATTCAGGTTTTTCCAATACAAAAATATGAGCTTCAAAGTCTCTGCCTTCAATTAATCCAATAATTTTATGCGTGCCTAAAATTAAAAAATCAGATTTTATTCACCAAAGGCAATTTGGAAATAAATAAAATAATTTAATGACAAATTAGTGATTCATTGCAAAAATATTTTGGTGATTTGTGTCATTAAAAATTGGCAACTCACCATCTAGTTTAGGCAAAATGGTAACTGACCCATTTTCATGCTCATCTTCAGTTAATTTGAAGCTTACTGGCTCGTTTAATGGATCTTAAGAGAAAAATTAATTAGTTTTGTTAAAATTAGCTTTAAATTTAAAATACCATAGACGCACAGTCCTTGCAAATTTTTGTTATGAATAACGAAGTGAAATGGTGCGTTTTTTTTGGCACACATTATAGAACCATTGGCTATATTGGGTTGAGTGCTCAACGAGTTTGTGGTAAAAGTTGAATCAATTTGGCTGCGTGAATTTGAATTGGACGCGTTCAGCTCGTTTGTCGATTGTGAGTTAAGCACCGAAACATTGTTTAAAGATGTTTTGAATGTGGTAAATGGAGAAAACACAGTCGATAGACTATTCGAAACTTGGCTTTCTCCATTAACATTAATAAAAAATGGGTTGTCATCAACTAAATCGTCATCTATATACAAATAAATTTTGTGCATTCCCTCCCTTCTGGTCACAAATTCAATTACTAAATCTTTAAATTTGTTAAAAAATAAGCAATTTTTAACTGTGGAATGATGTGGATCTTAAATTTATATTAAAATAAAAATAATTATAATTTTTTTTTTCTAAATTTAATTTAATTACCATAAACTATGACAGTAAATTGATTAAGACTGAATTCTTTATCAAAATTTTTGCTCAAAATCACAAGTCTAGTCAAATCATAGACACCTGATGATCTTTTCAATAATATTTTCATTAATTATTTATTTAAAAAAAAAACAGGCTCACAATACCTCATTATTTCCTTGAATGGCTCGTGAATAATTAGTTTATATGGACTGGCTGCAATCATCTTATGACAGGTCCTATCGAAAAAGCTAATAAAATAGGCTCCATTTAATCGTGGCCGAAATTTGATTGCCAAATAATCAGACAAATATTTGCATTCATATCTCTCCATTAGTTTTTCATTTGGATCTTTTATTTGAATGCTAATATCATTAACTTTCAAATCAGCGGCATCAAAAACTAGCTGTACAGATTCGTCTTTACTATACAATTTGTATCCGTATACAGCTCGTTGAGTACTAAAATTTAATACATTTATCTTCGATAATGTTTGAACTTTTGAAGTATTATTTTTTTTGAACAAACGCTGAATTTTGTGAATTCCAGTATTAATTGGAATAAATTCAAGCTGCCATCGGCCATCTTCAAGCTGAATCTTGGTATGCTTTATAGGCAAATTGGAATCATCTTTTTCAAAATAGCAAGATTAAAAAAAAACTGTTTAAAAAATTGTCTCGCAATTTATTAATATAAAATGTTCTTAAGTTTGCAAATTTTAGCTAAAGATAAAAGTTTAATAATTAAAACAATTAGATTGAATCAGAGTATTTTTTTCAATTAGATTTGCATTACACAAAAGCAAAATTCACCTTTCAATACAGCAATTTATTTCATTCATTAAATTTTATTGATTACTAACAAAAAATTTTTGCATTTTATTTTAGAGCAAAATGTAAAAGGATTTTTTGAATAAATTCTAAACAAAAGAAAATCATAAAATTTTCAGATTTTGATAAACGATAAAGATAAACTAATAAATAAAAAAAATTATACAATTTTGATAATTGATAAAATCCTAAAAGTTTTGATTTTATTCAAATAAGATTTTTTTAATTTTACGCTTAAATTAAAATATTTAGCTTGTCAAAAAATAAAATTAAATCACCAATATGACTTTTTAATAATTTTGTTTATAAAATTAGATTTTTGTTTTTTTGCCCCACTAATTATTTGATTCATACTAAATTCTAAAAGTATAGAAAAAATTTTAAAGTTAATCAATTAGAAATATAAAAATAAATAAAATTTAACAATATTTGTTTGATATAAATTATTAAAAAAATCAGTCAAGCAAATTAAGCTTACCTGTTATAATAAATTGAACATCAGAATATTGAATAGAGCCAATATTATAAATAAGCCACATTTTTTCACTACACTGGATATTTTCAATAGGGCCGCCTTCAATTACTGATATGTCATCATCAGGAATTTCATATATATCGTCTGATTTAGCGATAGCGTACTCAGGCAGCACAACAAATGGTGAGTCTAGAGATATTTTTTGTTTATTTTATCATTTGAATGTATCTTTCAGAATACTTTTTATTGGTACTCCATTAAAAACAATTTGAATATCATGTTTAGTATTTCTTTCACTCATAAAACCTATGTCGAATTTTCGCTTTTCCCTTTTTAGCAGCTGAGCTTTTAAAGTATCAAAGCCGTCTTTGATAATGACTTCTAAATTTCCCTCTCCAGCGCCACTAGTATCCACAACGAATGTATTCAATTCTCCGAAATTAATTTTATCAGGCAATTTGGTAACTATCTTGGAAACATCAAAGATATCAAGTTTTATGGGCCGGTCTAAAATTGAAATTTTAAAGGTTCGAAAAATATTTTTGTTAAATTCAAATTTACCAGAATTTATTAAATCATTTCCAAAATATATATCAACAAAATGTCTTTCTATACTTTTGGGAATAAAAAAAGCTTCATAAAAATCTTTTTCAACTAAAACTAATTCGCATTCTTGTACATAATTTGAATCATTTGCTGGCTTAATACAGACCTTCAAGTTTCGTACAAATTTTTTCAAAATTTTAACTACGATTAAAATTCAATTGTTTTTTTTTTTAATTAATTTTAATTGATTTAAATTTACTTTTAAATGAACATTTTGTATTTATTTGAAAAGGAACTAGAGGGAACGGAATTAATAAAAAATCAAATGCTTTGGCATTTATTCTCAACATGCTTCCATTCATTATATTGTCGCTTTTGTCCACATATTCTAAGTCAACTTTGCACACTGATTCGACCTCGGGAACAAAACTCACCTCAAAAATTGACAGCTTTTCTTCTTTTTTAATACTTTTCACATTTGCCCTAATTTTTCTGTCTTCTTGTTCAATATGAGAGTAAAGATTACCATCAGGTAGATCAGAACAAAAAACTAAATTAATTAAAAAAAAATAGAAATAAATTAATTTTATTTAATTAAAATTTTTTATTTAATTTTAGATTAAGAAAAATTGAATTTAAATACCTGTAAATGTATAATTTTTTGCCACTATAGCTGGACCGTTTAATTTAATTGATATTTTGGACGAGTCATAGATTAAAAAATTAAAGGAATTGTACAAATCACGATTTTTCTTGTTGGAAAATATTTTTATTTCATGAATTCCGACGACATCTGGTAAAAACTCGAGTGATAAATGACCATCTAATTGTTTTTCTAAAATATCACAGCTCGACGTTTCACCTTTGGGATCTAAACAAAATTTTTAATTTGAGTAATCTAATTAAATAAGCAAGTCTCACTCAAAATTAAGATTTGCTGTATGACCAAATTTTCGGTGTGAATTATAAATTCAATCGGTTTTCCAATATAGCCTTTCTGGGAACCAAATACTTTAATGTCAAACGGACCGATAGCTATTTTTATATAAAAAAAAAATTTACTTTTAAAAAATGTTTTTTTAAATGTACCTGGTATGAAGTTCATGACGCAAATTATAGTTGAGTCAAAATTTTTCACCTATACAATCATGATCTAAATTTCTAAAGCTAAAATTAGGTCTGATCCAAAAAGATAAGATCTGATTTTTAGATTGTACAAATAGCTCTAAGAAATTTTCAAGCACGTTCCAATTTTTCTGCCATTCGATCGAAAATATTGCTTCTAGAAACTTGAATAATTTTCAATTTCACAGTGATATTTAATGATTTTTGGTTTATTTATATTTAAAATTTATCTTCCTTAATTAGCTTATTATTTCAATAAAAATAAATTTAATACTATTTGTCATTTATTTGTTTAAATATGTTTTTTTTTTCTACTTAAATTTTAATTGTTCTCTTATATTTATCTCAGAGCTAGAAATACATGTTTGGTTAGGTTGACTAAAATAAATCAAGAAAGAGACAATAAATGCCTCGAAAAATTTTACTTCAACCAAGAATGATTAAACGTTTCAAAAAACCATAATATAACTTTATACAATAGATTAAACTATAGGAAAAGTAGTTGTAAAAAAATCCATTTTTAAAAATTTTTAATAAAATTTAACAATATTAAAAAAATCCATTCGAATTTTAATTGTTTAAATAAATAAAAAAATCAACTAACTTAAATACTTTTGATTTAGAATTCAAAAAACATATCCTAAAACAAAAAAAAAATTTAGATTAGCTTAAGCTATGTTACTAATTTCAAGTGTGAATCGATATTTGATTTTTAAAAAATTCAATAAAGGTAATCTATTTTATCTAGATAGAAGTTAATTTAAAACCAATACCTTGAAGATTTTAGAGCCAAAAACAATGGGTCACTTAAATCAATAATTACTAGCTTATGAGAATTGCTAGGATTTAAGCTGCTTACTGCAAGCATTATATTTTACTACATACTATTTTTTTTAGTTAAACACTTTTCTATCTAAACTTTAATTACAATTTACTTTTTTATTTTTATCTATACTTAACTTTAACCTTCAATTTTTAATTTGTATTTTGATAAAAAAAAATCTAGTATATTAAAAATTAATTCAAAATTTAGATTATTTTTCAGATTAAATTATTTTTTTTCTTTTATTTTTGCGCTCAAAGTAAAATTTTATCTAAATTTAAGAAAATTTCCTAAATCTGGTTTTTTGATTAACGATTCGAATTTTCAATTAAAAAAATATTGATTTTTTTTTTTTAAACAAACATATTTATTTAAAAATAAATTTTGTTTATTAAGCGCTTTTTGAGTTCAGTTGAGCGTAAAAATCTTCAAAAATTCGACATTAAAATTAATTCTTAGCTAAATTTAAAAACGACCCCTACTTTGAAAGATCACTTTTGGAAGATCATTTGGAAGATCAATCAATTTAGAGAATGAAATGGCAAAAAGTTTCTGTATTCGATCAAATTCTATTTTGATTTTAGCCTAGGCTAATTAAAAAGCACAAGATCATCATTTCAAAACGAATTTAAGCTTTGATTTGTCCACATGCTTTATTTTTTTACAATCCTTTAAATTGAATTGGTAAAAAAAATTTGGTAAATAAAAATTGAATTAGCTCGTTTACAAACCTTTTCAAACTAGATCAAACAATTATCTTTAGATTTAATTTACTTATACTATTCATTTAAAAAAATTAATTCTAATAAACCTTAACTAACATAGATAAAATAATTAAAAGGAAATTATTAATTTTTAGAAAAATATTTAAATATTTAGGCAAATAACTAATAAATGTATTTTAGATACTTTTTTTTTCAGTTCTAAATTTAAAAAAATTTTACCGAAAAATATTTTTTAAGCTTGTTAATTTGTTTATAATCAGCTTCTTTAAAAGATTATTTTTCCCAAATCTAAAGGCAATTGATCAAAAATAGAAATAAGATTAAATATATTTAAAAAAAAAATTATTTTTTATTTTTTAAATACATCAACAATATCTTTAGCGATCTTTGCATGACCTTTTTTCAATAGTCAAAAATTAAATTAATGACTTATCTAAAATAATTTCATTAGATTTCATTCATTTGAGAAGTTTAAATTAAAATACCCAAAACTTATACTTTTAAATTTTAAGTTGAACAAATCACAAAAAAATTTATCTTTTTTCTCGAAATACTGTTAAGTATCATTAGTTCTAAATCTATTTTGCATGTCAATCAATAAACTAAAATCCAAAGTACATTCCAATCATAATTTATTAAGGCTAGAATGTGAAAAGTTTTAAGCAAACTTTTCGTTTTACAAATGAAAAATTAATCTCTAAATATTGATATGATAAATTTTTGAAACATAAAATACCAATTTGTAATAAAATTTACCTGAATCATTTATTTTTTTGTTATATTTTGATACTCATCTTTTATTTTTTTAAAAGCTTTTTTTTTTTTAAATTACCAGTATAAATAAATAAAATTTTATTAACTTTAATTAATGTATTTATGAAATAAAAATGATCTATTATAATTAAAAAGTTTAATAAATCATCAAATTATATAAACGAATAATTTGTTTTTAATTCAGAAAAGCTCCGAGCACAAGCATAAAGATACATGCCATCAAAAGCTTTTTATGAAACCATTTTAATCTATAACAATGAAAAGAAATAAGTTCTGTCAAATGGAATGCATAAATAGACAGCTATCAATTGCTTAGGAACTCTAAATTCTTTCTCTTAATTAATAAATATTTCAAATAATATTTTTAATGTATTTAATTGCTGTGGATCTAAGATGATTCTAAAGTTTAAAATGAAGCTAATTGTATATATTTTCTTTTTGATTTAACAAAATTTATTCTATCATTTTGGAGAAATCATTTCTCTAAGAAAGAAAATTAGTCTATTGGTTTAAAATGAGACTATTTATGAATGAAAGACTTTCTATCAATTGCATGTTTAAACAGTTTTTTATCTTTTCTTAACTTTAAATTAAAAAATTTGCGAATTATACTTAATTATTTCTAAATTTATTTTTTAATCAAAATAAAAAATAATACTAAATCTTTTACGAATCTGAAGAATTAGAAAATATTTTTATTTTAGCGAAAATTAATAGAAAATTTGGTAAATGAACTTGTTCCTAAGTTTTCTGTCAATAAATAAATCCATTTTAAATCTAATTTAACCTCAAAGTCATTCTTATTTCAGAAAAGTAACAAAAGGTTAATGGCTTTTGTAATTACTATTTCTTTCAGCAAAAAACAAAACTAAGTCTTTTAGTTTTAATCGAAGTTCGTAAATTGTTTTTTAAAATAAAATTTTTTTTTTATCATAGAAAATTTATTGAAAAAAGAAAATTGAATAAAGATGAATTCATTTCTTTTTGAATCAAGTCTTTAAGACTATTTTTTGTCTAAAGCAATAGACATTCAAAACTAGATTTGTATATTTTATTATTAAATTTTCTCTAATTTTCTAAAATTTTAGAATAAATTTGAATTTTCGAATTTCGTCAAAAATATAAGGTATCAAATAAAATCCAACTATTTTAAAATTTTAAGTTTAAACTTTTTTAATTTTTTTTTTAATAAAGTAAGGTAAATTTTTTTATTCATTTTATTTTGCATACAAATTCAAACACAAGTCAAATGGCTAGAATTGATAATTTAATTCTATTCTAATTTATGACTTAAATTTTTAATCAAATAGAAAAAAAAGCGATAATTGATTAATTTTATTAATTTTAAAAAATTCGTAAAAAAAAATTATATGGACCGCAAGAAAATTATTGATTTTTTTTTAATTTTTTAAGATTGAATAAAAATTATAAAATAATAAAACTTTTTGAATAAAAATTAAGATAAATTAATTTGGAAAAAAAATTGATTTAAAAATTATTCCAGAAATTCGTTGATTAATTAATCCATATTTCAAAGCATCACACTAAGGACAATCGATTCATTTTATTTTACTGTTATCGTTTTAACATCTAATATTACTTTCGAAAAAAAAATAAACATCAACATCCGAACACACATGTCTAACTTATTAATTGATTTTGTATTTGTTGTTGCTGAACAGCATACGCAGCTTCTGGATTTGATCTCAAAAAATGTTCCAATTCTTCATCAGTATTGAATATGTGAACATTAAACGGTGATCCGGGAACATGTTGACCAGACCATTTTACATTTATTTGGTAATCACCAGCCTCAGTCGGATCAAATTTACAATAAATAGTTCGGTCTTTTTGACTT
This sequence comes from Brachionus koreanus, assembly GCA_016987375.1. Classification (NCBI taxonomy): domain Eukaryota; kingdom Metazoa; phylum Rotifera; class Eurotatoria; order Ploima; family Brachionidae; genus Brachionus; species Brachionus koreanus. Next base: position 2,342,455 of record PJRA01000412.1, read on the forward strand.
TCTCTTTGCATTTCAACTCTAAAAGCTCCTTTAAAAAGAAAATTATATTATTATAATTTTTTTGTTTTAAAATTTACCTTTAGGTCCACGAATTCTAACTGTCAATTGACCAGCTCCCGCACCTTTGGTCTCACAAATAAATTTTGATTTATAATTATTCAGGACACCATAACAAATTCCGGGTCCCATTACTTTAACTTTAGTAGCATCTGGTGGTCCGACAATTTTGATAATGAAAGGACTGCCAGGCACATGTTCATCATTGTATTTTATTTGTAAGACATGCTTGCCACTTTCTTGCGGTTTTACAAATAGCGTAAATGTTCCATCTTTATGGTCAAAAAATTCACAAAAAGCGACTTTTTGGGGACCCATGCAATGAGCAGTAAGCTCACCAGGGCCAGCTCGGCGTGTATCAATCAAAGCCTTTATATCCTGACCAATTACTCCCATTTTAATACCCTCACCGCTTACAATCACCTTAGAAGGATCTGAGTTCATGCCAATATTGACCTTGTATGGCGAGTCACCAATCTGTCGCTCGTTCCATTTAATGCTAAGCAAATAGGCGCCTGGAATCTGCGGAGTGTAGCTGCATCTGTATATATTCTGGCCTATTTGTTGTAGGCGAACGTCAATATCACATCGAGTGCCAGTGAAGCGAATTTCAGGCAAACCATGTAAATCACCAGCCCGTGATCCATCAACTATAAAATCGGTCTCTTGATTTATCTTAGCCTCATGAATTCCATAACCGCTAATCTCAACACGATTTAAATCGCTTAAATGAGTTGTTCGAGCAGTTATTGGTGTATTTGGCAATACATGATTGTCCCATAGAAGATGTATTTTGTATTCGCCTTCGTACAAAGCCGAAAAATTCAAGGTATAAAAAGAACCTTGATTATCAAGTTTAAATGGAAGCTTTGTATTTCCAGGAGCAAGTATTGAACAGCTTAGGGTGCCTGGGCCAGCATCTGTAGTGTCAAAATCAATTGTTTTTTCCTCATAGAGTTTCAAATTGAGACAATTGTTATAATCCAAAATCGATTGCCAGCCACCAACTATTTTCACTTTTTCCGGATTTAACACGTAGGAAACGAACGGACTTCCATTTATTTCTTTTCCATTCCATTTAATATAAATTTTAAACAAGCCTACTTCAACTGGAGTATATTTTACCATGTAAGAGCCATCTAATTGACGCTCAATGACATTTTTGGTAAAATGCTGAGGACCTTCAATGTTTACCTCAAGATTTCCTTTAAGTCCTTGAGAATCAACAAAGAAATATGCTGGCTTGTCTTCTATTCCATGAAGGAGACCGTCTCCGTGTGCACTTGGTAATACTGCATCTGTGCAATTCAAATATAGTGGGGTACCGTTTAAATTTTGTTCGTCTATAAGCATTGAAATTCTGTATGAGCCATACTCTTTTGGAGTAAAATGAATTTGCTTTAATCCTTGGCCCTCAATGTGTACTGGCACATCTATGCCAGTGGGTGAAGTTATTTTCACATCAAAGTTTACATTACCAGCTTTTCTCAAATCAACTTCAATTAAACTAGCTGTTTCTATGTTTAGCTCGGTCGGTAAATTAGTAATTTCGACCAATTGGGGATCGAAAACTTTGGCATAAAACGGACTGCCTGAAATCGGCTGATTCGAGTAAAGGACATCAATTCGATATGAACCCACTGAATAAGGAGTATATTCACAAGTATAATCTCCGTTGGTTTGTTGGTTAAGCCTAAGCGGAATGTTTTCTCCTTTAGGACCTGTAACTGTCGCTCTCAACGAGCCACCACCTGCGTTTCCAGTCAATATTTCAAATGAACTAATTGAATTTACTATTGCCGAGGTAAGTGCCTTGCCTTGTGCTATAACCAAATTTGTATCAATGATTTTTATGGCAAATGGACTGTCTTAAGAATAAAAAAAATTTATTAAAAATACTTTTTAATTTTTGGCTAGGATTTGAATGTTTAATTTCAGATGTCATTAAAACATAATATAAATTTAACTTTTTAAATAAAACTTTAATGATCTTAATATTAATAATAAAGCTTAAGTTAATTTGATAATTAAAAAATTTAATTTTTTGCTTAAAATTTAATGATCATACTGAAAAAAATTTTTTTAATAAAAAATTGAACAATTGAAAAATAATCCAGAAATTTCTTAATTGGAAAATATTCTTCTGCAATAATAAATTTTATTCACATAAAATTTTCAAAAATCTTTATTTAATGGTAATTTTTGAGCATGATCATTTTATTTTGATCAAAAACTTCACAATATTTTTTAAAGAAAAAATTAATCTTATAGTCAATTAAATATCTAGCTCTGTCTTGGTAAGCAAAATTTTTGAAGTCTTAAAATTTTTAAACTTTCTGTCTAAAGTTTTTTAAATTTAAATTAAAAAATTTATGCTGTATTTTCAAAGTAAAATTTTTAAATTCGATAAATTTTTTTTAATTTAACAAATTAATTAGATAAAACCTTATAAAATTGAATATTTTCCCATTAAAAAAAATTCTGTATTTTTAGAATTATTTAAAAATCTTGAAAAATTTTTTTTTAAAATACTTTTGACTGGAATGCTGTTAAAACTAATATTGGCATAATGAATTACAGCTTCTTGGGGTAAGAAATGCACCTCAAACTTGCTATTGCCAATCGGTTTCACTTGATTGGGAATATATTGACCATTGCAGCTTATTCCGATTTCCAAACTTCCCTCTCCCGCTTGACTAGCGTCAACACAAAACATATTTGATTTAAAAACCAATCCGTCGTTAATATTATACACCTGAACACGTTTTGGATCAAAAGTTTTAATTTTGAATGGCATGCCCTTAATTGTATTGCCATGATAATGTGCCAAAACGGTATATGAACCCAACTCATACGGAATCCATTCAATTCGACAATCTTCTGAATTTATTTTTTGAATTTTAGGAATAAACTCCTGGCCTGAAGGTGATTTAACCTTTACTTCTAGCTCATTTATGTCATAAATGCCGCTAAGACTGAACCAAGCTTGCTCTCCAACTAATTGTGAATCATCGATTTGTCTTGACAAACGAGCACTATTAAAATCACGGACAAAAATTCGTTTGGGACATTCAGGTACCTGTTCATCATTAAACCTTACATCAATAACATATGTATCTTGTTTGGTTGGCAAAAACGAAACAGCATATTGGCCTGGTCTAATTTGTTTTACTTGATTTTTAATAAGACCGTCATTAATAGCTATTTCTAATTGACCCTCGCCGGCATTACCAGCATCTATGGTAAACTCACATGGCTTGTTTACCTCAGAACCTTTTATCTCACTAACTACAATTTTTGAAGCATCATAAACTTTAATTTCAAATGGACTTCCGCTTATATCAATACCATCATAAGTCACTTCCAAGCGATGACTGCCTATTTCAACTGGCTGAAAGGTAACTTTGAGAGTATTGTACGGAGTAATTGATCGACTGATGGGAACTTGCATTCCTGATGGAGATGTAAGCTTTAAAGTTATATCGTTGTTGTTCAAATCACTAGAATTAAGTTCTATTACATTTGTTTTGTAAACTGAATAAGGTTGGTTTATATCTGGAATTGTTAAACGGCTAAGATCAACAATATTGCAAAAAAATGGACTTCCTGGTACGTCATGATTGTTAAACTTGACACTAATTTCATGCTTGCCAGGCTCTCGAGGCGTAAAACATGGAATGAATCTTAAATTTCCTTGATTGGAAAATGTGCAAGGAATTCGGCCATTTTCAACTGCGATTTCCAACTGGCCCGTGCCAGCTTGTGATGCATCAACTAAACACAAAAAAAAAAATTTTTTTTCAGACCAAACTATCTTATATTTTCTTTTACCTTCGAATTTAACGAGTTGATCTACAAAGCCTGAGAATGTCGGCATCATTTTTATTTTACTAGGATCAAATACATTGGATTTAAAAGGACTTCCTTTAATTAGTTGATTAGCAAAAAATATATCAATGTAATATTCGCCTAAAATAGATAGAAAAAAAAGCTTTTGTTTTATTTTGTCTAAAATTTAATTAATCCTTAATTAACCTATTTCAGTTGGTGTGTATTCAATGCGGCTTAAATTTGTTTGGGTATTTATTATTTTTGGTTGAATATGGTGACCGCTTGGAGCTGAAAAGAATTTATTTTGGATTAAAATTTTTAATTTTTTTTTTGATTCTCTGCTTACATGTGATGACCACTCTGATGTCATTGGGGCCGACATTTTCTTTTGTGTCAATGGTGAACGAAGCTGGCTGATTGTTCAAAACAGATTTACATTTGCCAAAATCTACTGTCAACTGACTGGTATCGACTACCACATTGAAATCGATTGGACTTCCTTTGAAAAAGAATATTTTAAATGAGTTAAAATTTTTATGGTTGATTTTTTTTGGTTGATTAAAATCTGTCTGATTACTTTCGATCAAAGGTTCTCGAGGAAGGCGAGAAGCATTGTTTTTAACAGACATAGAACTTGATGGTTCATTTACTTGATTATGGGAATAAGTAATGTAGTAGTTTTCGCTAAAGTTTTCTATGCCGCTATTCCTCATAGTCTCAGAACTTAGTCACTTAACTGATTCAAAAATCGGCTTATGTTACTTGCAAGCAAAAAAAAAAACTCAAACTTGTGTTCGAATGATTTTAGACTACTTAGATGCGATGTTTCTTTAAAATAGAAACGCATGCAAAATTTTAAACAATGCAATTCTTGAATCTAATATGTCTAATATTTTAAATTATTTTAATTTTTCCAAAGTCGGAAAATTTAACTTTATAATTTTAATCATTTATTCTAACCGAACCAAAAAAAAATAATACTCAAAAATAATTAAGAAAATAGTTAAAATTTAAGCCATTTAAAGTCATTTGGTAAATATAATTAAATAAAAATTTTTGGATAAATTTATTTTCAATTAAAAAAATTAATTTTCTATCATCTTCCATTTATTTTTAAAAATTAAAATAATTGTTTAAAAAATCCTATGCGTGCATAAATTTTCTGAATTGAAAAATTTTACCTGAGCTATCCGACATGGCAGAATTAGAATTGCTAGTGTGGCCATAGTACTTGATTCGTTTCTCGTAACGATAAGAATACATTATTCAATTGAGAATGGTTTTCTCAAATGCAAGTTATTTTCAATCAAAAATTTTAGACTTTATTCGATATAAAAATTTTCGTTAGAAAAAAGCAAAAAAAAACAAATATTTTCAATTTTATTAGACAAGATATACAATTTTTTTAAATCTTTAAATTTTAATTTGAAATGAAGGGTTTATTAATTATCTTGCTGACTAAAATGAAAATTTAAATTGAGCTTTAAATTTCCTTAATTAAACATGGTTTAAGAACGGTATTTAAAACAAACAAAATTATCATTGAATGATGATCAAAATCTGTATAACGACAAATTAAGATCTAAATTTTACTTACTATTCAAAATAGACTAGTTAAGCTTACAATACAGATATTAGTAGGCTTTAATTAATTCTCACTGTTTAAATATTTTAAAAACAAAAGAAAGCTTTGGTCACTTTGTTTTAAAAATAAACCAATAATATACATGTTTTGTTTGCATCAATTTCTTATAAAAAAGAAAAATCTTGTTTTTGAGTAGCATTATTTAAATTCAATTAAATTGTTTATATTTAGCTCTAAATAAGAAACCTCTAAACAAAATTTGCTCGGCTTTCTTTTTTAAAATAACTGGCTCACTAAATGCTGGCCTTTTAATTTGCATGGATTAACCAATTTTGTTGTGACCATCGGTAAATTGAAATTTTAAAATTTAGATTTATTCTCACAAAATTATGATTTAAAAAAAAAAAGATTATTTTTTGAAATTTAGCATTTTTTGTTGGTTGCATTATCATACAATAACTAATCATTGGGGATTTGAAAAATCCTTAATTATATCTTTAAACGAAGAATTCGATTCTTATTGCATTTAAATCCAAACAAAAGTTCATTAAAATTAATTTTATCCCTTGATTAAGAAAAAAAAAATTCCTTAGAAAATTTATTTTCAAGTTGTAGATAAAACTGAGCTATTTGATGATTATTACAGTACAAGATCTAAACTAAAAAATTCTAGTTTTAATTTTAATTATTTAAAAAAAAATGATTTAAATTGATGTATTTACACAAATTTCTTCTTTTTTTTTTATTTAATTGAATATGTAATTAAAAATAAAACAACTAAAAATAATTATCTTAATGTAAATTAAAATTCGTTATGTACATAGAGTTTCAAGATTTTTTACCAAAAATTCAAATAGGAAAAAAAATTCTATCTGAATTGCTTGAATATTTTAAATATAAAAAAATTCTATCAGAAAACTTAAAAAAAAAAATCGAAAGGAAATTTGACCAAGAGAATTCTCAAAAGTTTTAAATTTCAAAATTATATTTAAATTTTTAATAAAAAAATTGCCTTTAATCCAATTATGATAGAAACGAATAAGGCAAAAAGACTAAATAACATTTTGTATGGATTATGAGCTATAGGGTAAAAAAAACAATTTTGAAAAAAATTATTCATTTAATTAATAAAGGGCTTAGATTAAGATAATTAAAAACAAGCCGTACATTAAAACTAATCTAATCTTTTTATCCTATTAATACTTAGTGTTTTAATGTAATTTAGAGAGAAAGGGAGACGGGTTTAAAACACAATTTTTTTTATTGTCTTACCTTTAATTTGCTTGTTATTAAATAACAACGTACATCTATATTGACCCGGTTCGGTTGTGGTAAAATATAAATCATATAATCCTTTTTCATTTGTCTCAACCCATTCAATAGGATATGATTGATTATTGCGCAAATTAATCAATTGGCTATGAAATAATCCGCAACCAATTTTCGATACATCAACTATAAATAAATTTTTTTTTATATATATTTTTCTTATTAAATCAATTATCAATTAAAAAGCTTAAAATTAAACCTTTGAATGAAATTTTTTGGTTTATTTGATGAGTAGAATTGTTCTCGAGTCCTGTTATTGTTGCCATGCTTGTATCGAAAACTTGAAATTTATGTGGGCTGCCTTTAACTTCCTCATTTTCGTAAAATACTCGAGTCTCCCATTCGCCTTCAAGAGAATTGAAAAAATTCTTTTTCTCAACCAAAATAAAAGTGTACCTGTCTCATTGGGTATTATAGAGGCAAAATACTTGAAGTTTTTTTCAAGAGGTTGACTTTGGTGCTCTTCGCCAGAAGGAGCCTTGCTAACTACGTTAACTTTACCACGACCTGCACCTCTCGGGTCAATCTTAATTTTTAAGATAAAGAAAATTTTAATTAGACTCCAAAGCTAGATTTTTATTACACAAATATCGATCGGCTGGTGTATCCAAAATTCCTTATCAGGAAATATTAGTTCAATTCGATTTGTATCTGGTTTCACATTTATTATTATTGGACAGCCATCCAACATTTTTTCATCACACATGACATTTAACTTAAAAATTTAACTTGGTAAATTTATTGAGAATAAAAATTTCAAAAACTTGCTTCAAAAATGCCTGTTTCGCCAGGTACAAAATGACATTTTAAATTTCCAGATGAATTTTTTTCTGTTCCAACAGCTGGCGAAGAGTTCGGTCCTTTGACATAAGTTTTTATATTTTTACATTGATCTTCTATGTACTCAATTCTGAAATCAAACTTTTTTAATTTATAATTTTATTTTCTGTAAAAAATAAATTATCTAAAAAAAAAGACTCACAGCTTTTCCCACTAAGGCGTCAGACACTGAATCTTCAAGAAAAATTTTTGCCTTTTCGTTTATTGACATAGGTGGTTTAATGTATTTAAATTGAACAACAGTTGCCATAACAGCAATGCTCTCCACATCTTGATCCGACAGCTCTTTGGCAGATACATAAGTTTCAATCTTGAGTTTTTTGCAGGCTTCAAGACCAGCTTTGCAGTTTTCCTCCTTTTTAGTTCGATCCAAATTTGGAAATCCGGCTACTGTGACTCCCATCTTATGAGCCAACTTACATAATAACCAACCATCATTCCAATCGGTCTAAAATTACATAATAATCAATTTTTTTAATAGACTTAATCAAAAGTGAAAATTTCTAAATAAATAATATTCTAGAAAAAGTTTTTTTTGTTTTTAAAAATATGAAATCTGAGATGAAATTGATTTGCGATCGGTTCATGAAAAAATTCTATTTTTGATTTTTGAAGGCATTGTAAATTCTGGAACAAAAAATTTTAAATTCAAAAAACTTTTTTTGTTTTCATCACAAATCGAAAATTAACAATTCCTTACATTTGTGATAAATTTTGCAAAAAGTCACAGACTCACAAATTACAAAGCCTTTTTAAAAATTCTTGAAATAAATTTTTAAAACTAACACTAAAATTGTTTATCTCTTCATCTGGGAGGTATTGGTGTATCCATTTTAAAGTAGCCTTGTAGCCTGGAGATCCGTCTTTGATAAAATAGGACAAATATGTAATCGCTGATAGTTCATCAAGTTCAGGACTGCTCATATTTTGTGGAGTGACCACCATTGGTATTTCAAATTCATCTAAAGCCACATTCATAGCATTTGTACAGTTTTCAAGACTTAACTATACGTTAAAATGTGACTATTTGTTAGAAGAAAATAAATACTTGTTTTTTCTGCTCCATCCGAGCCAGTCTGGAAACAACTCTGGATTACAATAATTGATAATACCTCTAGAATTTTTATTAAACTTTTTTTAGATATAAATTTTTTTTATTCAAATAGAAATACGCCAAAATTAGTCCATCATTTAAATCATGGGTTAAATTAGTTAGTTGGTATTGAGGTAGAACAGACTTAATCCATGCTAGAATAAGCTTTTTTGGCGGAATTTTAGTTTTACCAATTTGATAGCGTAAAATTAAATGCCAAATTAAACCAAGTATGAGTTTTAAGTTACCACTCATCAAATCAACATTGCCTAAATTTAATTTAATTTTATAAAAAATCATATTTTTTATAGTAAATAAAAATTATTAAACCTATATTGACCAGTTTTATGCCATCATCGGTAATGGCGTTTAAAGCTAAAGTAATGTTTTCTAACGATTGATGCTGATTAGTCGGATTTTTGAAATATCGTCGGGAAACTTTTGAATTAGGCTGCTGTAAAATGTTAACAAGCTTGATCAATTTAACACCGTTTGATAGGTCTGTCTTAAGATCGGCAACCTTCTCATTTTCATGCTTTAGCTGTTCATTAACCCAGTTAGTGAACGTATTTCGCTGAATTTGAATCCATTTATCGTCCAAATTTCTTATGGTTGCCATCTGTTGGAATTTGTTTTTGGCATTAAGATTTAAGCGCTCGTGAAAATAGGGCTGATTACGGTTAAATGAGTCCTCTAGCTTACTATCGCCATTAATGGCGATTTTTTCAAAATTGAGTGCGCTCATTTTATCTTGTCAGAGTTGATGCTCTACAACTTCCGATTGCCTGTAATTAAAAAACTTAAGCTACGCTTGATAAACTAAACTATTCGCATTTAACTAACTTTGTTTAATCTTGAAATTTTAATTAAATTATTGTTTAATTAATGTAAGAAATGAACAAAGAATAAATCTTATTTTTTTATAAGGTTGAGAGACTCTAATTGCTTTTGAGCGATTTAAGCTTCTTCAAAAATTTCGACTATTTAGACTTTCTTTTTTTCTTTTAAAAATAAATGCTTAATTTAATTTATTTTTAATTAATCAATACATTTTTAGAGTAGGAAAAAAAATTTATAATAAACGTAATAAACCTTTAGGCGCAAAATCACACAAACATAAGGCAATTACTTTTGAGTTTTTTTTTTCAAATATTTTCTTATGAAAAATTTTTAAATTTCTAAAAAATTAAAGAGCCTAGAAAAAAATTTAGTTTGAGTTAGACTGGGTTGAATTTTAAAACGAGAGTATTTATAATTAAGACTGGTTTTTGTTTAAGGAAAAGGTTTTTTATACAAAGTTTTAAAGAAGAAATGTTAGTGAGCCTTTTAAGAAATCTTCAAAGGTCGATTACGTAAATTTTAAAATTAGATTTTTGCAAAAATAATCTAGCAGTCCGGAATAAATGGTAAATTTTAATTAAAAAAGTCTCATTTAAGAAAACATTGAAAAAATTTCCTACAGGAAAAAAATGTACAAAATTTATAGAGATATTTTTTTTTTAAACTTGAGAATATACCTTTTAAATTTCTCCACTGATTTTTTTCATTATGTATCTTTTATTTTTTTCTTTTTTATTTAAAAAACAAAGCCTTTTTTCCAAATCTATTGTGAATCTCAAAATGTTAAAAAACAATTTATCTAATTCGTCAAGCTAAAAGTTACTGAATCAAAAACAAAAAATTATAAACCGATTCAAAAATTTAAATTTAAGAATAAGTTTGAAAGCGTTGAAACACTTTGGATCCAAAAACAAGTTTATTATTTCTAGCTTATTCTTTCAAGTAGGCTTTTCACTTTTTCTCTCTCATTCTCTATTTCCAAGAATCACTTTAAAGCCAGCTTTTCAAAAAACAAAAATCAAAATACTGATTGTGTTATGCTGATGAATAAGCCTCCACCTAAGCTATTACAGGTGAGCTTTCTTTTATGAATTATAGAAAAAAAAAAATGAATTAAATCAAGACAATTAAAATTCTTTCAAATAATTTTATTCAACAAACTTTTACAACATGTTAGCTCTTACTTTCATATTCTAAGGCTTTTTTGTCAAAAATATCTTTTCAGCAAAAAAACGATGCAACCAAAATAAAAATATCTAAATAGAAATTTACTTTTAAGTATTCTTATTTCAAATAAAGCTTTTCACAGAATTCCTTTTGATGGCAACAGCCAAATGTTGATACATGAATTTTTTTTAAAAAAAGGGATAATAGGAACATATTGACAAACACTGATAGAAATTTGATCTTAAGTTCACAAGTGACAATTCTCAATCAATTTTCCAAACAACGAGTGAATAATCGTTGAGTATTAAAAAAAAATTTAACATATAATATAAGCTTAATGAATTAGAAATGTTAGCCTAAAATCGTATAATTAATTACCTTGTTCAAATTTAGCAATCATTAACTGATTTTTTTTTGTAAAAATAAACGCTTGGCTAGTTTCAAATCGAAGACCTAAAAAAAATCCTATAAAAAAGACAAACATAAATAATCTTATCTTAAATTAGCATTGGAAACTAAAAATTAATTGAGTTAAAAAAAACCTACTAGATTTTGTTTAAAATGTAAATACGGCTTTGAATTATGATTTTATTTTCATTGAATTTTTTTTTTATATTATGGAACAAATAAAATACTTGTTCTTTACCTGAATTGTTCATAAATAAAATACCTATTTTTTACCGAGTTGGAAAATTTTACAAATTAAAAAAATATATAAACCATATGCAAGAAAAAATAAATCATTTGAGCATATTTAACAAAATCAATTGAAACTAGTTAACCGTGCACTGTCGTTAGCTTTGAAAAAAAAATTTAAAAAAGATTTTTGAGATTATTTATTTATTTATTTTAAAAAATTAAGCTAACAAAATTTTGTCTTTATTTGACAAAATCTAGTTTGAATCAATCTGATGATTATTAAACGTTAAATACGCAATTTATATCCACAAATATTTGTTTAGGGTTCATCAAGAAAAAAAAACTAATCTATTTTAACATTCTTAAAAAAACAATTGTCTTATTCAACTAAATTTAGTAAACTAAATATTTTAAAAAAACTTTTCATATATTTTTTTAAACTCTCGATAATTTATATTGTCGTTTTGGTCATAGTCTAAAACTTCTACTAAACGATCTAATATTTCATCACAAAACTTTTTTTCCAAATATTTGTTCAAAAAAGAAAAAAGTTGTTTAGCTTCATATTTATTAATACTTCCATCTGAGTTCTTATCGACCTGTTTAAATAGTTTTTCCAAGCATTCCGAGTCTATCATGTTAGACGAATTAGGACAAAAATTTTCTAATTGCGATTTATACTCTCCAAGACCTTCTTTATCCAAATCAATCAATTTTAGAGCTTCGACATCGCCAATCAATTCACAAATAGTGTTATCAGTGGCATCAGTAGCCATATTTAATCCATCCGGATTCTTAATCTCTTTGACAAACATTGGTAATTCATCAGAACGATATAAAGTCTTTCCAAATCGTTCATTGTAGTCTTTAGGATCAGCTTTAATGATACCAAGATGTTTAATATGTTTTTTGACTGTAACTGTTGGTCGTTCCCATTGTATTATCAAATTTTTAGGCTTTTGGGATAATCCATTATCATCTGAGTGTTCTACAACAACTTTTCGCTTTTGACGCTCGTATGGTAGCCATCTTTCGATTAGAATCGATTGAGGTTTTGGCGGAGTTTCAGGTAATCGTTCAATAATAATTTTCCTAGGAGGTGGAGGTAATTTTTTGCCACAAATTGTAATTACTTTTTTTTCAATTTTACCAGGTGGTGACGGTGGAGCCTCTCGAATGATCACTGGCTCTGGAGTTTTCGGTCTTGATGGCTGTTGACGCATTATGATTGGAGGTGCCGGGTCAAATGTACCATTTTTTTTATACTTGATAACAATTTCACCAGGAACTTCTGGTGAAGGAGGCTTCAAATAGCGCACAGATAACTCTTGAATGTAATTTAAGTTCTTATTATTTTTCTTGTATATTATTTCCGGATTAGAGTCTTTATTTATTTGATAGTTTTCAAGAGGAATTTCTCCTTGCCAATTTTTTGTTTCATTTTTGTTTAGCCAAAGTCCGCGTTCGCCTAAAACAGTTATTTCTTCAGTTTCTTCAATATTTATTGGCGAGGAACTGCGAAGCAAAGTAGCTTCTAGATCATTTATATAATTAAAACTAGAGCTTGATGTAAAACCGCCTAAAGTTTGTTTAGTCATAGATTTTACTGAACTTGAAATGGAATCGTTGTTAGTCATATTTTAAGATTTTATCAAAATAAAAAAATAAAATGCTTTATTTATATAAATAAATTAGATTTTTTTTTGTTTTTTGATGTTTTCCTTGAATTAAATTGATTAAAAAACACCACATATTTTTCTTTACCATCATTGCAGATAAACTTCCATTATTTTTAATTGATTATTTTTAATTTTTGTTGTAGTAAATTACTTAAAATATCACCGTAAATTGATCGGTCACTGATTAATCAAAAAGATTCACTCAAATAAACAAAGATAATTTTAGACAAGCACTTTTTTCATCTCTCTAAAAGCTCCTATTATTTAAAAAAAAAAAAAAACTAAAATTAAAAGTTTTATTTATGATTTAGAAATTAGGAGATCAACTCATGCAAATATTTTTATTTGAAGATCTTAAATAATATTGAACATAAAACATCTTTTTCAATAAGTTTATATAATAACTTTAAATTCAAAATTTATATAAAAAAAATTAAAATTTCAAAAACTTAATAAATTCAACTACTTTTAGCAAATTTTCTTCACAATATTTAATGTAAAAAAAAATGATTCAAAATATTCATTTTTAATAAATTTCAGAAAATTGATTATAAAAATTTGTTTTTTTGAATAAAATCTTTTATTTAATTCATCTTTTTTATTTATATTCACTTTTTTTTATTTGAAAATAGTGCTTAAAATTTTAAAAATTATTTAAATTAACAAAATTTTAGTTATACTAATTTTGTCGAATCTTCTCAACTCGCACTTTTAATAATTAAATATTTTTGACTATTTTTAGGTCCTAATTTTAGTTGTTAAAGATAATTTATTAAAATGATTCCGATACAGGTTTATTCAATCTCTATATTTTTTGATCTTTTGTAGCCTTCAGGCATAAAAAAAATTATTATGCATGAACAAAATGATGTAGCTGCATTCACATAATACGGAAGATATTTCCATGTTGATTTAAGCATATTTATTTGTGGCGATATTAAAGTGCTGATAGAGCCGGCACATCCTAAGAATAATAAAACGGTGCTTCTTATTTTAATATCAAACAAATTCACCGTATATATAATAGACAAATTATACGAAGCTGATTGCATAAAACGAGAAAGCAGTGAGACAAGCACCTTTAAAGCCAAATAATATTTGAATTCATCAGGATTTTCTTCATCTTCTGGGATAAATGTAATTGAAATTGAGCCTAAACCGATGGCAAAAATTGCCAAATTAAAGGCTCTTTTGCGACCTATCCAATCCCCCAACATTGAAAACCATGCACCAACTAACTCAAAACAAGCATTTAGTATAAACATTAGATATGGGTCAATATCCAAAGCACTTATAATTCCAAGACTAGTTGTTGTATATTGCAAATTTATAGAATTCCAGACCAAAAATAGGCCGATTATATAAAACAGATTGTATTTGTTGCTGAAAATTTTTTTAATTATGCTTTCCTCGACTTCCTCTAATTGCTTGTCAGTAACAGAATTTTGTTTAAGCAAAGCAATTTCACTTGGATTATAATCAAGTTTTCTACCATTGATTTTGGATATTTTCTGCAAAATTTCCATACATTTATCATAGGAGTTTGTTTCAAATAGCCATCTTAAATAGAAAATTTTCATGAATTTTCGAATTAAATAATCGATTCATTGAAAGAAAAGTGTTACATTATTTTATTATAGAAAAATGGTTTAGAAAAAAATATATCTTGTTAATCAATGATTAACTTTTTTAATATCTGATTAAATTTTTAATTTGAAAGCTTGAAAAATTTAGAATTAAATTTAATTTAGCTGCTTCAAAAACTGTGGTATAGAATGAACAAAATGATCTTATTTTGATTTTAGATAAAATTCTATATTCATTTTAAGTCTTTATTTCATTTCAAAAAAACAATTATGAAATTAAAAAATTTATATATTCTTTAAATAAAAAGTTTTAGATAAAAGGAATTTTAAACAATTATGAAATCTAATGAAAATTAAAAAGCTTTCTAAAAAAATTATTTATACTATGTTAACTAGATTTTAATTTCTAATTAACAGTTCACTTTCCAAATGCTTTTTTTACTTTTAGAAGACTATTTTATTCCTGAATTTTTCGGTTTATATTAATATTTTAAAATTTAAACTTAAATCATTACATTATTTACTATTTTTGAAAATAAATCTTTAATAGAACATCTATGTAAAAGTATCAATATTTCAGGAATTTGAAATATTTATTATGAAACAATTTTTAATTACTTTGGAGACTCAGGGACCACAATCCAAAAGATTAAAGATGAAATAGCAAAAAATATTGTGATGAAAAGGCCAGTGTCTCTCCAGTTACGCATTAAATAAAATGCTTCCAAGATGACTAACTCTCCAAATACATAAAACGAAATCATTATGTTGGTAAAAATTGTGTGATACTTTTCTAAGGTTAGTTCGCATGCTAAAATGTAAACTACCTGATAGATACAAAACATCAAAACACCTCTTGCAAATTGATAAAAACAATAGACATAAAATTTTTCGTATTTTTGCAAAAATTGAACTGAATCCGAAACTAAAATATGAAATATAAATGAAAAAGACAGAAGTAAAGCAATAAAAAATAAGGTAGATTTTCGTCTACCGTATCTATCGCTAATGAATCCATTGAAAAAACCACTCAAACATCCGAAAAAGAAAAAAGATTGAGTTAAACTAATGAGATATTTTCTATCACAGACTAGTTCATAATCTGACACAATTGTGAGCTCATAAATATTTGTTTCAAATCGACAAATAAGATCTGTTGAAATATTGTTCATTCGGTGTCTTTTAAATTGTTGCCATAAAAAACACGTTTCTTCTTCAGTTATATTGTTGAAAACAAAATTGCCCTCTTGACATACTAAGAGAGGCTCGGCTGCAAAAAAAACTGACGCATAAAAATTTAATGCCGATGTTATCATTAAAAGTCCAATTATTAGCAAATATATTATTTGTGAACGTCCAAATGCTTTAATAGAATCCAGAAGAATATCCATTTTTTTAACAATTATTCGAGTAAAGTTTAGAATTCGTTTATTTAAAAATGGATATCATATTAGGTAATTTAATACATTATTTGTTTTAATTAAAGCAATTTTTTGTTATTTAGCCTTTTTTTTTAATTTTAAGATACGTTTTTTTTCCATAAAAAAAAATCAGCAAATTTGAACATTTTAAAACATCAAATAGCGTTAAACGCTGATAATTTACCATGCATTCATCCATGAATTATTTGATGAGATAAATCATGAAGATGCAAGTTAAATATTAATTCATGTCATAGATACAGGTTAAAATGAAATGAAATATAAAAGCCGAGATTCTATCTCTAAGACTTGATGTTTTATTGCTAAAATTTATTTTTTTAAATATAATGAAAAAAATTTTTTACATAGGTTTTCTTAAACTAGTGTGAATTACTTCTAGACATATCTTATGAGCCTCAAAACGAGAATAGGGAGAAAATATTTAATAGAATACTTCAAATTTTCTAAATTGAATATCTGTGAAATTGCTCAAAATCAATTCCAAGAAAGGAATAGCTTTGTGCTTTTTTAAAACGTTTACTTCGACTTAAACAAAATAGCTATTCCTCAATTAGTGTCCCCCCAATATATATAACCACTCGTGTCACGCCGCAGACTGTCGTATGCTGGTAGCGTGACCGAGCACATGCAGAATAAATAAGTACAAAATAAAATAAATAAATATCATAAATAACTTGACACTCACATAAATAATAAATATATAAATAAGCATTTGTGCTGGACACCACAATATCCAACACAATTGTGTTACTACTACCCTACTAAGTATTTTTTTATTCCTATACTCTAATATATTTGAAAATATGTGACATACCACTCTTTATTTCAATTAATTTAATCTAATTTTCTTTTTTCCTTATTACGTTTAAATCTTAAATTTTATTTTTTTAATTTGAAGGAGCTTTAGCCTTGTACAGATTCACAAATAATTGAAAATTCATAAACTAAATCTTTGTTAATCTTAAAGTTAAAAAATATTCAATGGCCAAATGTTAATGAAAAAGTGTGTGTAAAATAAATAAAAAACTTCATTAATTTGATAAAAAAGAGTATGCCTTGTTTACATCTACAGTATCTCATTGGGAATTTAAATGTTCCTACAAAATTATATTAATAAAGAAATTTTTAAAAAAATAATAACAACTGTACATCATGTGAAACATAAATTAAACATAAATTGACATTACATGTATGATGATAAATGAATGTGTTAAATTTAAAAATTTAATCGCTCAAAATAAGGAGACTTTGTATGGTAAAAAAAATTAGGAGCAGATGATGATGGTATAATTCGAAACTCACTTGATAGATGTAGCATCACCTCGATTATGATCATGCAGATCAGGTTTACTGATTTGTATATGGTGTTAGACTCTGATTCAGACTCCAATTCGGACTTAGAAAGCGATTCTGATAATGAATATAATCAAATTAAATATTTCCATGATTTGAAAATATCTTTTTTAAATTTATTTCAAATGGACAAGTCTATTTTTCTTGATAATTGATGTTTAACTTTTTGTAAATAAAAATTTTCAAATATTAAATAATAATATTACCTGTTTATATATAAATAGATATTAATATAAAAATGTAAGCTAAAATAAAAAGTTTTAAAAAAGCATAAATTTCATAAAATTACACATGGGCTATTTAAACATGTCATGCTAAATATTCCAATGATATACGATAGTATTTAGGTAAATTCTATAAAGGAAAAAGTAAAAAATATAAAGTTTATCTTGACAAATATAATTTCATAAAACACTATTTCGAAAAAATTCAATTAGTAGAATTATTGTGTTTTGAAATTAAATTTATCTATATATAGATAAATTCGATAATTAAAATAATTTGATGATTTATTCCACTAAAAATTTAATTTTTAATAATAACAAAAAAATAAAAATTGAAATAGCAGATGATCAATTTTAATTTATTTATTTTGAATGTCTGAAATTGAGTTCTTTGGAGTGAAAAATGAATCATTATTTATCTACTTGTTCACTTAATTAAATTTCATGAAAAAGTTTCATATATGCTCGACGCCGAGCAAAACAATGTTCATTTTTCCGAGTTGCCTTGGCTAAAATCCAAGGCTTTTATTTGCCTCACCCTCCTCCTCTACAACCAAATTGTGCAAATCGCGCCCATGGATTAAATTGTTGAAATTGTTGAAAATGATGCGGATGAAATCCGAACTTAGGTGCCTCTGGTCTATTTGGCAATTTTTTCTTATTCTTATTGGGCTTTTTCACACTTGAGGAAATACATTGTGAAGGTTTTTTATATGCTTTGTTGTAAAAAGATGGATGTCTCATTAACTTCATAAAATCATCACATAATTCCAAATCATTAAATAAGCCAATAAATTGATTAAAAGGCAAAACTGAACTAGATAAATTTTTGGCCTTGTGGTCATATGTTGATATGAAACTCATGTTTCCGTGAAAATGCCACAAATTTTCACTTTTAGCAGAACAATTATCTGTCCTTCTCAAGCTTTTTAAAATTCCTTTTGATTTTATATGAACTATTTTTCCATTAGTATCGTAATAACTTGGATTTTTGCAATCAAAAATTATGAACAACTCGCCTTTACCAAGTATATATTTTAATTTTTTATAAATTTTTTTGCTCATTTCTTTTCCAGGCTCATTTTTCAGTTTGTTCATAGACTCATTGAACTTTTTTTGAAATTTTAATATCTCTTTAGCCCTATTTTTGACCTTTTTAGGTTCAGGACCTCTTTTAAAGCGAAATTCTTCTGAGCTTTGTTCATCATCTAATGTAGACGAATTTTCTTCATCGGTATTAAAACTAAGACAATATTGAATTAAAATATTAAAGAGAAACAGATAAAAAATAAATTTATATTTGAAAATCATTTTGATAAAGTGAATTAGAGTAAATTTTAAAATTCCAATTTATAATGAACAAAAATTAAATTGAATTTAATTTAATTAAATGAAAATTGAATTAAAAAATATGACGAAAACAATTTTTTTAAATGGTTTCGTCAGTAAAAAGTAATTAAAAAAAAAATTTCAAGAAGATATAAGCTTCTTCGATTGAAAAAACAGTTTGGATATGCTTATAGACAACGACGATAGTTAACATTTTTTTTTAAATATTTAGCAGTGATTAGAGCTCTTGGAACCGTTGCAAAACAACCTGGAAGACAACATCCACAACTATTTCTAAAGCAGTTAAAATTATTGCTTGAATTCATTTCACCAAAGCAACATCCGTTTGACATATTCTTGTAGTTTTTTTTGTATTTTTTTCAGAATTCAGAATTCTATTTTTGTAAGAATATTTATAATATTTCAATTTTTGTTTATCAAATCAAGGAAAATTTTTTTATCTTAAATATTTGAATAAGTTGATATTTTGACTGATTGAAAACAGATGAAAAAATTTTGATTTAATTCGGTGTTTATTTTTATAAATTCGAAAATTACTCATGTAATCATTTGTTTTGATTAAAAATTTTTTAAAGGAATTTTATTTCTAAATATCATTTATTTTATCGAAGAAAAAAATACAAAACAATAATTTACAAATAATATAATTTTAAAAGAAATTGTTGCGACTAAATTAAATTTGAATCTTATTTTTGAATAATTTGTAATTCTTTCGAATAATTGATTCTAAATAGAACTTAACTAAATTAAACTTTTATTCTGTCTCTAGTCCTGAAGCTAGAAAGAGTACCAGTTTACCATCTGGCACATCTTTTTGTTCTCAAAATTCGACCAGCCTTAAGAACGATTACTTTTTCTAAAAACTAATAATTCAATTATTATTTTCTATTTATAAAATTTCACATTGTCTTGACCGAAGAATTGAATATTTTCTCTAAAATGAACCTAACCCTTTTTAGATAATTTTTGACTAATATAATTAAAATTTAATTTATCTATTTGTAAGGATTATTATCTCTTCATTCAATTTGAATTATTCAAATGTTCAGATTTATGATTTTGTGTAACTTTTGCACAAAAAAACAGAACAAAATGTTAAAAATTCTTAAAATCAAAAGCAAATTCTGGAAATGCAACTATAAAACTATACAATTTAGCAAAATTTTAATTTGAACAAATTTGACTGTAGTGTATTTTGCAGAGATTATTCTCATCAGACTTTAACTATTGATGCAACTATGAATGTTTCACTATGTTGCATTTACAGAACTTGCTTTTGATCTAAAAAAAAGTATTTATTAGCTTTTTTAGCATTAATTTCTGTTCTTTTTTTACACTATATGTGATTAGAAGCATAAAAATTAAAATTAATGAAAAATATTTTAGGATCTATGTTTTTAATTATGTGATCAGTCCTCAAAAATTGATTTAAATGTTCCACAAGAAATACATGGTCATGAAATAAGAAAAAAGCATCTATGGAATTAGTAAATCTTTTTCTTTGCATCAAAATTAATTACTATACCAAAATTTTTGCAGTAAGATTAAGAGTATTTTAGATCTTTTTGGATTAAAAAATAAAAAATGAACAGTCATTCAATTTAAAAAAAAAATGCTTTTTAAGCCTGTTTTATTGAAAAAATTTAAATAAAAAATTATTTACCAATGATAATAATTTGAAAAGAGATTCTTTAAGAGAAAAAAAATTTTACAAAATTTAAAGCTGATATTTTATTTTCGTCGATTGCAGCAACAAAATATGATAAACGCGACAATTATAACAATTGCAAAAAATGGTAAAATTGTTCCCAAAATGATAGCCAGAAGCTTTCCTTTCGGATTATCTTGAAATAAAAAGATTTAATTTTTAGTTTTATTACGAAACATAATTAACAATAAATTAAATGAATTCATTACCAACTTTCTCACATCTATCTCCGTAATAACCATATCTACATAGACAATAATAACTATCCCCACCATTTGGTTGACAAACCTTTTGTTAATTAGTTAAAAAATAATTATTTTTTCGAAAGGTAAATTACTGCATTATTAAAACAAGGTGAAGAATTACATGGATCAGACTGAGGTGCATACGGATTTTTGTTATAATTGTAGTTATAGTTTCCATTGTCTTGATTGTTGTTCCAATTGTTGTTATTGTTGTTGTTGTAAGGATAATTATTTTGAAAGTTATTCTGATATCCATTTTGATAATTATTGTATTGTGAATTTATGTTGCTATTTCCTTTATCTTAAAAAAAATAAATAAATTTTATAAAGAATTCAAAGCCAAGTTACATTGATCGCAATTAATTCCTGTCCAAGGACCCTGGCAAACACAATTATATCCGTAGAATGTTCCAGGCTGGTCAACACATCTTCCTCCATTTTTGCATGGATTATTTGAACATCTAATCAACTGACAATTTACTGAAATAAATTGAAATAAATTATCGAGAAAAAAAATTAGTCCCCAGTAAACTAAAGTAATTTTATAACTCTCTTTATAAAGCGTAACTTCATTATTCGCAGTTTTTTATCAAACAATACCCAGGTTTACTAAAATATTTTAACTACAAAAGATGTTGGTTTTACGAAAAGAGACAAATTAGAGGGCTTCTATTTACCAGGGACTAGAAAATTTTAATTACCTATTGAAATCAAACTGATTGTTGAAAATAAGAATATTTTTAGACAACTCTTCATTTTTAATTCTAAAAAAATAAGTCGTTTGTTCAAATGTGTTTCCTAAAAAAATATTCATTTAGAGATAAAGAATCGATTAATTTTAAAAATATTGAAATTTTGCTTCAAACTTGAGAAATTGCAATTAAAAACAATAATTATAATTTTATATCGATTTTAGTTTGTCTAAATCGCCACGGTGAATTATAATTATTTTAAAATATGCTTGAGAACGTGCTATGATGACCAAGTGTTTTATAATTGAAATTTACTGAATTTTTTTTATTTTACAATTTTAAGAATTAAAAAGAATCTAGGTTAAGTTTAAAAAACGAAAAAAAAAACTCAAAACCCGCTAAGATCATATTATAAAGGTATTTTTTCTTTAATCTAGGTCCTTTAAATCATTATTCAAAGCATAAATTATTTTACTCACCATATAGATAATCAACCAATTAATAAACTATTTATTTTACTTTTTACTAATAAAGATGGTCATCTAATTTTGAGTTTTTTTTTGCAAGCCAATTAACTTGAAAAAATAATGAAACATTAATTAAATTCGAAATTTGAATTGAAAAAAATTTTACATATAAGTATTCTGCTAAATTTCAAGAAAAAAAAAGTTATTTGTAACATTTTAATTTGACTATGAATTTTTTTTTAAAAAATGATTAATGTTGGTTTTAATAAATAAATAATCATAGAATAATTTAATGTATGTAAACTATTAAATTTTTTTTCCAAAAAACCTAAAAGTAAAATACTTCATCTGAACACAAAAACATAAGGACCATACTATTTTATGTATGTTAGAATTATTTGTTGAAAAATTATGTTAATTAATTAATATAATATTAATTGTTATAATAATTAGAAGTCTATTAAGCACCAGGTAAATAATAATATTTGGAGGGAAAACTAGGTTTGAAAAGATAAGATTAATCTCTATTTATTTTCTATTTTAATATAAAAAGATCTTTGAAAGAATGGTTGTATCTATCTGTTGAGAGATGAATCTTTTTAGGTCTTAATAAATTTAATCTACCGTCATAGATTATAAAATAATTATAAAAATTAATTTTATTTACCGAAATAAAAATATTCAAAAAAAAAATTACCAAATTTTTTTAAATTTTAAACAAAATTTAATACAAAAATAAAAGCTTTTAAAAAATTAGATCATTAATTAATTAAAAAAAAATTATTTGCAAAACAATTAGCTTTGAGGAACTAATGAAAGATAGCTGACACCACCATTTACTCCATCAGTAACCAAAACCAAATTGAGCAACTGTTGAGGCTGTTGAGATTGATTTTGTTGAGCAGGAACTTGTTCGTTGGCTTGCTGTTGGTTAGCCAAAGGAAGCCTAATACCATTTGTTGACATTTGTTGAGTGCTAAATGACATACCATTTGTTAATTTAATAACTTGGTTTTGTTTAGTCGGTGTTTGAGATTGTACTTGATTTAGAGTGTAAATAACCGGTTTATTTGAGCTCGGAAAAACATTGTTTTGATTATCCAACAATTTAATTTGAGCTTGTGATGTACTATTTTGCTCTCCAGCTACATCAGGAATGTAGGGCTGTAGTTTAATAATCGGTTGTGAATTTGATTCTGATTTTATAGCTGTATGTCCATTTATCTGCTCGTTTACCAAAGTAGCCGTGCTTGATTGACCCATATACAAAATTGAATTCAAGCTTTGCTCAATTAAAGTTTCATTTGACATTACATTATAATGCTCTCGATGAAGAACCTCTAATATATACCCATCTAGAGCAGGATTATTTAATTGATTAGATTTTTCATTCATGCTAACAATATTCAAATATTTTTCAGCAGCTAAATTTTGAATTAATTTTAGTTTAGATTTTTATATTATTTATTAAATTCTTTAATTAGCTTACTTAAAACATCTAATGTTTTTAAACTAATAAATGAAAGAATTATGTTGCTCATTAGTATTTGGGCTTTAGAATGGCTTTGTTCGAATAATAGGTATTCCAATATTTGTAAATACTTTTCTTGAATTTGTTGAACTTTAAAACGTTCAATTAGAAAAGATCTTTCTATTGAAAAAAATTTTATCGAACTCAAAATTGAAAATTGTAAACTTGTTAAGTTATAATTAGAAAATAGTCGACAATATTTGAATAAAAGTTGACTGTAATAGGTTCCTAAGACGTCATTTTTAGACAGAATTTGTTCATTTACCAGTGAACCATTTGTGAGAACCAGTGCATCTAATTTTCTATTGTATCGATATGCCAATCTCATAAGCTACAAAAATAAAAATAAAGATTTTTTTAGCATTTATTAAAAATTTGATCAATGCTCAATGAATGAATTTAAAATTTTTTTCTGTAATTTACTCTCGATTTTAAATAATTTTTTTAAGTAAATCATTAGTAATTATTCTTTATTAAATAATCAAAATTGTTTAAAATTTTAATATTTAAATTATTAAAATTTAACTACTACTACTACTACTACTATTTTTTATTTTATTAAATAAATTTTATTTTTTTTGAAAAGTTGCTAATTAATTTTTAAA
Source organism: Brachionus koreanus (assembly GCA_016987375.1). Lineage (NCBI taxonomy): Eukaryota > Metazoa > Rotifera > Eurotatoria > Ploima > Brachionidae > Brachionus > Brachionus koreanus. The sequence continues at coordinate 2,366,718 of PJRA01000412.1, forward strand.
TTCGGATTTAGCAGAGCACCAAAATAATTATACTTTTTTAAGCAATCTACCAAGCTCTTATTTGTGTTTAAATATTATTTCTTTGAAAATTTTAAACCAAATTAAAGCTGTTTAAAATTCAAGTTAAAAAAAAATGGTATAAAAATATTTAAATTCAATCTGAAAATAAACTATAATTGACAATCGTAGAGGAAAATTAAAATTTTTGGAAATAAGAAAATCAAAAAATTAGTTTTTTTAAACTAAAAAGAACTGTTCAAATTTTTGCCCTTCTCATAGATCTCTGAATTTTTAATTTTTCTTTTTTCATTTAAATAATTTGATAAGTTAATTTTTTTTCCTCAACTATCGACGATTTAAAATTGTAAAAAATTTGGGAAAATAATTTTGAGTCAATAATGAATCAACTCTTGAACTTTTATTTTATCTTTAGCTGCAGCAGTTGGTAAAACCTTACTAATTGGAATATTTTATACATTTTTTTTGAGACAATATTCTTGATTATTTTCAGTGTTTTAAGTTCAAGTTTTTTACTAAGGAAATTCAAAATTTATCATTTATTACTTGGACTGTTGTCTTGTTAATTTTCTATTTGAATAAAGGAAACAAAGTAAAAAAATGATTTTTTTACTTGAAAAACTTTGGCAAAATGAAAATAATTTTACATTTTTACATTTTCAAATTTTTAGATTTTTTTGTGCAATATTTAAGAAATTTTTTAATTCTATTTTTGTTTACCAAATAATTTTAGAGAGTTTTTTTAATTTTTTGAAAAATTGCATAAAAAATCTAAAAATATGAAAATATAAAAATGTAAAATTATTTTCATTTTGCCAAAACTTTATAATTTTTCATCTAATTTTGTCTATTGGACCCTTTTAAATGAATGATTAGTTAACCAAAGACTAGACTAGTATCGGAAAATTTTTAAACTTATTTATTCTTTAAATTAATGTAATGAAATCAAATAAATTCTAAACAAACTTACTGTTAACTCAAATACACCATATTTGAGTAATTTGGCCCGGTCATCAGTGCATAGATCATTATTTCCTGGCAAATTCATGCAAAACTTAATACATTTCCTGATTCCACTTGAAGTAAATTCATCATTGTCAAACTTGAACAAATGACTTGAATTTCCTGCTTTTATTTCGTTCAAATAAATTTGCTCATCTGCCTCACTTAACTCTAATCTTTCAAATGTTTGTTCATAAAGTGAGTTACAAATTTCAATTATTTCATAATCTTGTTCATCAGGTGTATAAATACGAGGAGTGAATGTATTGATACTGTTCAAAATTACACTATTAGTCGACTCAACAGATTTTGGCGAAGCTTCTGAATCATCTGGTGGTGAAATGGTGGGCATTGACATTTGAGGAATATTTTGAGCTGGTATTTGTTGAGGCTGTTGATGAACCATGATTGTTTGACCTGATACATGTGGACTTGATAAAACCTGATTTTGAATGTTATTAATCGAATCAACAACAAGCAGTGTGGCCTGGGGTTTAGGATTTTGTGTTTGAGTTTGTGTGGGCAAATTTTCAATAGGTTTTTTTTTGTTTCGGTCATTTCTCACTGCTTCCTTGGACATACCGACCGCAAAGCACTTCGAGAATCGACAGTATTGACACCTGTTTCGTGTCACTCGGTTGATTAGACAATCTTTATCTTTTTGACACGTGTACTGCATATTTTTTTGTACACTTCGTCTAAAAAAACCTTTACATCCTTCACACGACGATACACCGTAATGATAGCCAGAAGATTTGTCACCACAAACAACACACGGCTTGTGCACTCGCGGTGAAGCATTGTTGGTTGTTTGAACGTTTTGTACAAATGACTGAGTCTGAGAACTAATTTGACCAACCGGTTGAGCTGTGTTTTGTTGCTCTTGAGCCTGAATTGTTATATGACTTGTTCCAGTTTGTTGACCAAAATTCAAAAAATGGTCAACATCAAAATTTTCGATGTTGGTCGATGATTGTTGTTGATTAAGATCAATGACATTTTTTTGTTGCTGGTTTTGATTAGCCAAACTTATTTTAGTAAAATTGTTTGATTGATCTTGAAGAATACCCTGGCTATTGTCATTTATTTGCATTTCATTTGAATGATTTAGAAAGAGATTAAAATCAAGTTGGTTGCTTTGGTCATTTTGTAAATTGGCAAAATCAATTGTTTGCATTGGTTCAAGTTTGTGATGTTCAATTTGAGAATCGGAAATATTTACAATTTGCATTTTTGAAAAATGAATTTTTTTTTTAAATAAGCTACTTTATTATGTTTATTTTTTCTTTCAAGATTAAAATGCTCGGCTTCTTATTAATAAAAAATTGTCTTTGCTCTTAGATTTTACTTTCAATTTTTTTCTTTTTAGTTTCTTTGATTGAATATTCATCAATAGGTTTGTGTATCAATTATTAGCTCATTTTTTATTAATTTCTAGTAATTATTCATTTTTTTTTTAATTTTGTTTGAATTTTTATTTTTTCCGCTGGGATTAAGACCAAAAATTAGTTTATCTTGAATTAAAAAAATGATTAATTTTATTTTATAATTCTCTAAATCATAAACTATAATTGGAAAAAATTATCAGATACTGAGAATTTTAAGTTCAATCAAAGGAAAAACTATTTTCTTAAAAATTTAAAAAAGTATTAAATATTACTAGTATCATAATTATTTAATTATAAAAAATTGACCATATCTTATTTGAGCAGAGTATTAAAATCAAAGTAAATCAATTTTTTAACTAAAATTTTTAGTTTATTCGATTATTTTTAATTTGAAAATATTATAAATTTATCTATTTAAATTTTTGTCTTTTATTTCACATCTTTCTGTTATAAGAGCCGATATTGCATCTGGTCGAAGAATCAAAATATCCCAATATTTTCGAGACTGCAATTATATCAATAGAGTTTTGCATGGTAATCAAATTGTATTATTCACAAATCAAATTTACTTTTTGTAAGCAAAAGCAAACGGATTTTTTTCGGTTTATGTTAGCTATCAATTCTCAAAATTTATGAAAATTTGGATCTAGGATTTTTATTTATTTTCAAATTAAAAATAATCGAATAAACTAAAAATTTTAGTTAAAAAATTGATTTACTTTAATTTTAATACAACTCAAAGAAAATTAAGCTTTTTAGACATTTCTTAAACATTTTTATGTCATTCATATGGCAAGTTTTTTTTTTTTATTTTATAATTTTGGAAATAATTGCGTAATTAATTTTATTTTTTCTAGTAAAATTTCTTTCAAATAAATTAATTTATTTAACTTTTATGAGAAAAATTTTTAATATAAAACTTAATATTCAATTTAAACTATTACGTTTATAAATTTAACAAATCGTTTAAAAAATTTAAAAAATAATGCATCATCCTTTAAAATTATGCGTACTTGTAAAAAAGTATAATAATAAATAAATTTTTATAAAGAAGTTGAGTTTTTTTTTGAATAAAATAATTCAAATCAAGTTTATTCTCGATATAAATAATTTTTGATATAATTCTAAGTGAAATTTATAAGTTCTGAATTTTTTTATATTTCTTTCACCAACATATGTTTATATTATGTTTCAAATTGTAAAATCATTTTATTTTATTTTATAACTTTAAAAAATGCCCGAATAATTTTTTTATAGTTATTTTTGAAAAACTTAGGTAACCGTTGCCATTAATTTTATTACTATTTATGTCTTTTTTGTCATCAACTGAGCAAAGTGATATTTGTCACATGTTTTGTAACCAGTCGGTCACATAACGTGGAAGATCTCTCATACTTAACAATAGAATAGTCGAGGGGTTTATCAGACCACTTTTTAAAAAATTAAAACTTATATATTTTTTGCTAGAAATGAAATTTTTTTTAAAATAAATTTTAAACACTAAACATATTTTTTAATTCTTAAAAGTTTTAATTAACTTTTAGAAAAAATGATGGAATTTGTCTCCATAACTAAAATTAATTAAATTAATAAAAATTTTTATTAATAATCAACTTGGCATTCTTGAGTTAAACGAAACTTATTTGAAAATATAATTTTTATTTAAATTTTTCTTCATTTGAATAAGTAGACTGAAGAGAAGGGCTAAGAACCATTCTGCATGGCCCAAGATTTACCTCAATTCATTTACTAACATTAATAATTTGAAAAAACAAAAAATAATTGATTGTTTTATTACTGATTGTATTAAAGTCGACTTTTCATCACAACATATAAGAATCTTTTTGACTTAATTTAGTAAAGAGATTTTTTTTTCTAAATTTTTAAAGATAAAAAATTTAAAAAAGAAAAACTAAACCTTTTGCATGTGATCGAATCATCACAACTTGAAAATTTATTTAATTTAGTTTCATGATTATTAATTTTTTGATCAAATTTCGTATTTTCATCAACTCGAATTGACTCATAAAATGACCGATTCTCAATTGGGCAAACGATCAGCTTCGGCTATGATTTCATCTAGTTTAAAAAGCAACTATAGAAGCGCCACTGCATTCGAAAAAACACCTTCATTTAGATCTAATTTGTCGGCAAATTATAAATTTCAGAAAAGATATGTGGGTTCAAATTTAATAATAAACCGGTCATTGCGGTCAAAAAGTGCGATTAATTTTTTAAAAAGACCACAATCTCGTTTAACAAGCAAAAATTCTGATAATTCTCAATTGTTTAACGATTTTAGTGATGACAAACCAAAGAGAAGTTTCTTTACTCTGACAAGAATAGGCATGGTTTATTTTGGGATTGAAGTTCTATTTAGTCTCGAGATTGCATTGACTGTCCCAATTCTTTTAAAATTAAAAGTTCCTGAAGAGTAGATTTTCTTTTTATTTAGAATATAATCTAAAGAATCAAACATTTTTCTTAGGGTGTATTCATTTGTTTATTTTCTAAGTCCTTTAATCGGATTTATATTTCAACCAGTGCTGGGAGTAATGAGGTAAAATTAAATGAATTTTTGTTTTTGTAAATTTTATTTGCATTACTTTAATTTAGCGATAGATGTCAGTCAAAATGGGGAAGAAGAAGACCTTTTATTTTAGTTCTGTCAATTTTTGCTTTCCTAGGCGCTTCATTTATTCTCAATGCATATTTATTAGGCCAATGGTTAGGAGACAAGAATTCACAAGTAAGATTTTTAAAAAGATACAAAAATTCCAATTTAAAATTGAAAAATTTTAAATTTTGTCAGGATAAAACATTATGAGTTTAAATATTTCATCATCAATTAAATCTAAATTTGAAATTTTTACTAAAATTTATCATCAAAGAAAAAATTTTTTCAACAATATCAAATTTTTATCATCAAAAAATTTTTTTTGCAATAATTAAAAAATAACTTAACGAACTTTTTTAATTTTTAAGATATATTTTTAATTTTTTCTAAATTTTTTTATTTTATTGATTTTTATGAAATAAATTTTATTATCTAATGATTAAAAAAAATTATTGACGAATCTTTTCTTTTTTGATTAATTAATTTTAATTAATATAGATTTTGATTATGATTATTCTCAAATATGTTTACAAAATACGTTTATTTTTTACAATAGTTGTTCTGGAGAAAAAATCTTGCATTGTTAAAAGATTTATATACTAGGTTAGAAGGAGTTTTTTTTTTCCGTAAATTAATCAAATAAACATAGCAACTTTCTTTTTTGATTAGAAGTTCTCAAATTGGTTCAAAATGACTACCAAGACATTAGATATCAATTCATAAAAAGTATGATTTTTTGGATGATTGATAAAAAAAGTGTAAAATAAAAGATTTTTAATTTTTAAAAAAAAATTTATTTAATTTAATTCAAATTCTTCAATTGATATTATTTCAAAATGGAAAAATTTAAGAAATCTTTTAATTTTTGAAGGATAAAGAGCAAAATAACAAAAGTTAAACTTATAGTAACTAAGTTTCAGAAAGATTTCTACTAACAGAATGATTTACAAAGTGTTTCATCAAAAGGTTTATAAGCTCGATGTAAAAACTTTTTTGGCTTTTTTCAAGTAAGTTTACTTTAAAAGAAAATTTTGGACACAAATTTATAAATCCTTAGAATTTAGTATCAGTTTCTTCTAGTGTTGGGAATTTTTCAAAACGAGTCGACTTGTTTTGAAAAATTCCCAACACTAGAAGAAACTGATACAAAACTTATATTATTTCCGAGTCGTTTTTGAAAGTAGACTTTTTAGATGAAGAATTTCAAAAGATGAAAATTTTTTATCTTGCTATATACTCTAATGAAGTTTTAAAATTAAGACCTATATTAAGACCTGTTGGTAATCGATCTTATTGAATCATAATCATTTAAAAGTATAATTTTTCATAAAACAGTTAAACAAAATCGTTTAAAAAAAACAACACTGACAGTTGTTTTCTTCATACTTAGATTTATTTATTTATGCTCATCTATAATGAAAGTTAATTGCTCATTTGTACTTGTTATAAAATATGCTAATAACTAGTAACAAAAAATCTTCCTAAAATTTTAAAGATGTTGAAGTTTAGGATGAAATTTTAATGAAAATTCATAAAAATATTTTTTAACTTTTTTTGGTAAACAAAAACCACTCATTTTGACATATTATTTTATTTTTTAAGAATAAATTGACTAAAAAAAGTCTAGGGGCAGATATAACATTTTTAAAATTAATAAATCTTAAATATTATTAAATTAATTAATGAGTTGATAGATTCCTAAATTTGCAATTTTTTTGGTTGGTCTCGGAGTAACCTTTTTGGACTTTTCGGCCGATTCTAGTGACAGCCCTCTGAGAGCGCTTTTGCTTGATGTTTGTAATACTGAAGATCAAGACACTGGGTTAAATATTCATGCATTTTTGGGAGGCACAGGTGGAGCTATCGGTTATATTTTAGCCGGTATTGATTGGACAAATACATTTTTTAGTTTTTTAGGTAATTTTTTGTGAGAAAATTTTTTTTCTTCTAAGTCTAGTTTTGAACAATTAAAGGTGATGAGATGCAAATTTTATTTGTGTTTGCAGCCGTAATTTTCATATCAACACTAATTGCCACATTAACATCAGTAAAGGAAATTCCACTGGTTTTAGAAGAAGAAAAAATAGCTTTGCTTACAAAAAATGATATAACTAATTTGCCAGATGATTTCGAAGAAAATTGTGATGCTAATGAAACTGAAGAGAGCGAAGACGATGACGAAGATAAACCAGTTACTTTGAAAATGTTATATCAATCAGTGTTGAAAGTATAGATTATCAAATGAATAATTAAAATTGATAATTTTCTTGTTCAAGATGCCTAAAGAGTTAAAAAGATTGCTGGTATGTAATTTGCTTGGATGGCTAGCTTTTTTTTCAACTTCATTATTTTTTACTGATTTTATCGGACAAGTAAAAAAAAAATTTAAATATTAAGCTGTTGGACTAATTGAAAATAATTTAAAGGCAATCTATCATGGAGACGCATCTGCACCTCTAAATAGCACTGAATTTGGACTGTATAACGAGGGAGTCAAGATGGGTTGTTGGTGTTTACTCACTTATTCTTTAATGTCAGCTATATCTGCAGGTAAACTTGGATTTAAATTATAAAACTTAAAAAAGAAACAAACTTTTTCCAAGTTATTTTGGAAAAATTTCTGATGGAAAAATTTTCAACAAGAACATTGTATTTTTTTTCTTATTTGATTTATGCTGTGTGCTGTATTGGAATTTATTATCAAACTAATGTCTATATTATAATGCCACTTTGTTCTTCAATTGGAATAGTTTTAACAGCTGTTTCGACCCTTCCATACCAAATGTTATCAGAATTTCATAAAGACAAAAAATATAGAAGTCAAAGCGCTGCAGGAACCAAAAGAGGCCTAGGAATAGACTGTAGTTTATTAAGCTCAATTTATTTTTTAGCTCAAACAATTGTCTCGGCTATTATGAGTATAATAACGGCAAATTTTGGAAATTATTCAATTTTAATAATTGGAGCTTTGTTTTCACTTCTTGGTTGTTTTTGGATTGCTCTTTTTGTCATTTTTCCAGAAGATTCGACAAAATCACTTTCAAAAACAGAAAATTTTTAAGATTTAATATCTTATGTATATAGAAATATTTTAATTCAAATAAAGGTTAATAATAATTAATCATTAGATTTCAAATTTCAAAATAAACTAAATTATACATAAAAAATTAATAATCATTTTTTGTATTTATTTATTAATCCAAGCCTCATCTTTGACAAAGTTAGAAAAGAAAAGTTTAAAAATTGAAAATAAATTCTGTGTTAATTTTACAAAAAAGTCTATTATTAAATTAATTGGTAAGTTTTCCAAAATTTAATTAATAAAATCCATTTACAGTCAATCCTCGCTATAACGAACTGCTTAAGTGAAAAATTCGGTATTCGTTTTAATGAAATTCCCATATAAAACGA
>PJRA01000412.1:2376534-2404318 GCA_016987375.1 Brachionus koreanus
TTTCAAGCAAGTTGGTTACACAGGATTTACCACGCATAAATCCATGTTGATGGATAGAAAGTAATTTTTGTTCAGATAAATGAATTACCATTTCATCTCTAATTAGCTTCTCCATTATTTTTATCAGTATTGATAGAAGCGATATTGGACGATAGTTTTCAGGATTTGTTTTACCACCTTTCTTCTTGTATACTGGAGTAACTTTAGCTCTTTTCCAACATGCTGGTATCACACTAGACTAAAATTAAAATAAATCTCTTTTTAAAATATAAAGAATTAAAAGAAAATTTTTTTCAAATATTTAATAAAAATTTAATTCCTCAAAAATGTTGTACGAGACAAAGAGTTTTCAACAAAACCTTCAATTGAACTAAAATTATGGACTTTAACATATGATTTATTAAGATTTAAACCAGTAGTTTTGCAGGCAAATACTCGTACATTTTATTTTCAATCAACAGATTCACTTTTAGAATTAAACCAAGAGTTAGTTAAAAAAGCCCAAGATTCATATTTGAAAAAAACTGGAAAAATTTTGATGATTTTATAAATTATGAAAGTGCTTACTGGACCGTACAGTTATCAGCTGATGTATATGAAAATAATTGGCTAGAATATGGTAGAATTTCATGTGATTGTCCAAGATATTCAAAAAGTTATACATGCAAACATTGTATATATATTGCTGTTAAAAATAAATTAACTAAAATTCGTGATAATGCTAAGACACTTGATGTTGGTGAAAAAAGAACTCGTGGTAGACCTAAACTAGTCAAAAAAGCTTTATTGAGATAGACTTTTTTTACAATTTATGTTTTAATTTATTTTGATTTTAATATATTATAATTTTGATGTATCTTTTCTACTTAATTAATTTAATTTTTCGTGTATTTTGATGATGAATTTTTTTAAAAGATGCTTAAATTTTTTTTTTGATTAAATTTTAATAATTTTGGCGATAAAAACAAAAATATTTTGATGCTATTTATTAAATTATTTGATGATAAATTAAATACCACCCTATTTTTTTTATTTTTCTTCTTTTCAAAAATTCACAATTCAATCTTAAATTGTGAATGTGGTTATTATGTGATACAATAAAAAGCTGGTCTCACATAATGACCACTTTAAATCTTAGTTTTCAATCTGCTTTTTTAAAATTTTTTCCTTAAAAAAGATTAATAAAAAAGACGGCTGAAGTTAAAACTTGGTGTGCTTTTTCGCATGTAAAAAACTGCTAATTAAAACTTATTTGGTAATAAAGACTTGTTATTTTATTAAATAAACGATTCAAACTCTTCATATAAAAAAAAGCAAGTAAAGACGTATTTTTATAAAAAAAATTTAAATAACCATATGTTTTTAAGGAATACTGGCATGTCATTATTGTCGAACACTGAAAATCAAAAAAATGGCATTTTTGGATCATTTTCGACAATAGCGACATGGCGTTAATTCATTTTGAATACCAGTGTTCGATAAGAAACGACATGTCCATATTGTGCATTATGTCATACAATAACATGTCTTAAAAATCGAACAATTTGGAAATTTTTACTATTTTTATAAAATTAATTTGTCAAATTGAATTGAAAAAAATCAAATTGTAATTAATATTAGATTATCATTAATGAATTAAGATAAAATTTTATTATTTTTTTATTTAACTTAATTTAGAACTAAAAATAAAATTTGAAATTATTTTTTATTTTTTGTTAAAAAGCTTAAATCTGACCATTCCTCTTAGATTAACTTTATCATTCGAATCTATATTAGCTGAATATGCTTTGCATAAAACAAGTATTAATTGATTTTTAGGTATATTTTGAAAATGGACAAAAACAAGAGGTGCCTTATAACCTAGCTGATTAAGAAAAGGATAATAATAATTAGGTATGAGGCCAAAATTGTGAAAATTTAGACTCTTTGAATTTGCTGAATAATATTTGATTTCTGCCTCTCTTAATGCATCCCGATCAGCTGGATATTCGCCATCACATGCAACTATTATATTGTTTGCAAGCAGTTCTGTTCTATTCATTAGAAGGGAAGAGTCGAGTGGAAACTTTTCAAAACTTTCATAAGTCTTTGGAACCCATTCAAAAATTTTATTCAATTTTAAAAGTACACAAGGTCCAGTTGCATATCCATAATTTGCAGATGGATCACAGGTAGTGTTTTCCAAAACTTTCTTGTAATCGAACTGGCAGTAAGCTTTCTCGTTTTGAAATTTATTTCTCAGATCTTTTAAATCATGATTTTCACACTCATCAACTATAGTTCCAAATTGTGAGAGCTCATCATACTTTTTAGCTAAAAATAAGTCTAAATTTCTGGTCAATCTATCCTGGTTATAACCATTATTCTGATAATAAATGAGCATGCTTTCGATGTCTATTTGAGGTCTGAATCCGAGCCCAGGGTTAAGCTTGTTTCTTGAAGCCATTACACTTTGTTCAGCCACATACTTTGGTGTATCTCTTCCTATAGTTGTAGCTACATAAATCGCCAGATATCCGACAAAAAATGATGATAATGCTGTATAGAATACAAAATAAAAAAGTGTTATTTTTGCCCAACTTAAGCTATCACGACCTAGAAATTCATTTGTTTCTTTATTTATCAAAAATTTTTTTAAATTTTTGGCATTTCTAGCCATACTATTCAAGCATTCTTTAAATTTTGATGGGTCCGTCACGGTTACATCATTTTTGTCCATTCTAATAATTCTAAATTATTGAAAATTTTATTTACTTATTTTTGCAAGTTTAAATTACTTTAAACTTTACTTATCTTACCAGATTTTTGTTTAGTTAGCAGAAATAATAAAATAAACGTGAAAATTAAACAAAAATCATGAATCGATCAGAATTATTTATTTTTCGTTTGAAAATGTTTTTCAACTTGAGTATGAAGTTCATTAAATAGACTTACGTAAAACTTTTAAATATCATCTTAAAAATTCAAAATTAATTTAAAATACTGTGGCTTTTTTATTGAAAAAGTCTGAGCATTTAAATAAATATTTTGTAATTCTTTTGATCTTTAAATTAAAAATGTTTTTAAAAAGACGCTAACCTTGCTTAAGAGACTGTCTAACTTTTATTACTTAAGTTTATTTTACTTTAAAGAAAAAAAAACTCAAAAATTTATAATTGCACTTAAGTAACTGAATAATTTCCAGTTTTTCTGGTTACGTCTTCTTAGAATCAAGAAATTAGATAAAAAATGTAAAAAATATTTTTTTTTTAATCTTAATAAAAGAAGAAAAATAATCTAAAATTAATATTTTAGGAATTCGAAAATGATCCAAAATATTTTTTTTAAATAATTGAAAAATCTAAATTTAGTCTCAAGCCCATTAAAATCGGATATTATCTATTTAAAGAAATTTCGATTCAAAATAAAGTAAAAATACCTAGCATAAAATAAATATTTTTTGATGCTTTTTATGTCTAAAAATAGTTTTTAGCATTAACTAGCCTCTCTTAATTTGTTTTTCATGGGTGAAAGAAATTAAGACTGATAGTTTGATTAAAATTTTTTTATTATTTGTTTCAATTAAAGCCTCGAGTAATTTGACAATCTATTAAGTTTCAATGCTTCCAATTGCAACATTTATTTATTAAAATTTTCAGCCTTATAGATATTTAAAAATAAAAAAGTAAAAATTATACAAATTTTTTGTCATTTTACAAGTAAAAATAGTTTGTATTGTATTGAATGCCGAAGTTAATTAGAAAGAAATAATATTTTATTGAGTCAACTAGACCTAGATTAGTAAATTAAAATTGGATCTCTATCAAGAAAATAGAAAATTTTGGATCAGAATTTATAAAATTGATGTGTATCATTTCGGGATCGGATAATGCCTTCTAATTGACGTGTTTTCATAGTCAAACATTTTAAAAGTTGAAAAAATATCAAAATTATCGAAAGACATGCCAAGTATAAACGTTTAATGTAAAAAAAATAATATTCCAATAACTTATATCATTTAATAAAATATATTCAATATTACATTAAGTTAATTATCTTATAAATTAAAGATTATGCAGTCAATATATTTTAAATATCTTGGAGCTTCACTATATATATATATATTTAAGGTAATTGCTCGATTTTAACGAAATTTCGTTATAAACATAACGAAATGTCTCTAAATTAGTGTTGGGTAACGGTCAACTTTGGCCGGCTTGTATAAACGGCCTTTTTTTGCCGAAAATTTAACGGCGGCATTTTAGACCGTCCGTAAATTGGCTGGCCGTATCTGAACCGTCTTTAAAAGTAACGGCTGTGTGGTGGCCGACCAAGTGACGGACCGACCGTACGGTGGCCAGCCAAATTTTCAAATTTTGTTTTAAGAATAAACTATAAGTTTAATTAGATTTTCATAACTTATTTAAAGTTAATCATTTATCTTTTGAAGTTTATTTTTTAATATATTAAAGCCTTTTTATCATAAAGAATCAAAAATTCGAATTAAAAATTTATTCAATTAATACTATTAATAGATTTAATTTCAAACTTTAATCAAATATAATAAATTTGGTTATTAAATGTCTAAATTATTTATAAATAAAAGATTTTTAAAAAATATGTAAAACATTATTGTCAAAAATTACCTAAAATAAAATATAAGATAAAAAAATAATAAATCTTAATGCCTTTAAATTTTTTTAAACATCTAACTAAATTTTTATAACTAAATGGACCGTATGGTGGCCGGTCGGTCTGCATACGGTTGGCCGTTTAACGGCCTTTCTGTTGGCCGGCCATTTCTCGGTCGGTTTTTTTGTTGGCCGCTGCTTCGCCGGCCATCCACAGTCTTTGACCGTTTAATCGACCGGCCGTGATTTAGCCGATTGCAGGACAGGCCACAGTCTCGGTATTTTTTTTTTCTGGCCGGACACGTGACCTCTTGACCGGCCCCCAACACTACTCTAAATAATCTTTTAAATAATAAAAACCCTGTCGTTAATTCTGAATACCCTGTTATAACGATATGTCGTTAAAAGCAAGCAGTAAGGTTACCAATTTTTAGAATAATAAATAGAAATTTTTCAAAAAATTTAACATGATTATTGAGAATAAATTTTTAAATCGGTTTATGACTAAGAAATTTAAAAAAAAATTCAATTGTTTAAAAACTGTTTTAAATAACCATTTATTCAATAGAGTTTTGAATGTAGTCAAATTCTTCAGCACAGTTTTACATTATCTTATTTGAAATTAATAACTCCTGTTGGCTTGATTTTACAATAATGTTATTTTAAATTATGACAAAGACTTTGAAGTATCAACGTTTTTAAATAATTTTGTTTTTTAAAATAATTGTGACGTATGAGTTCTAGATAAAAAGATTTCAAAATATAATCAAAATAAGCATATTTTGATAAAATTTTATAAAAAATAACTTTATTCTCTAGTTTCTATTCTTAAGATAAATTAAGACAATCAGATACATTAAAACATTGGAAAAATTTGATATGAATCGCTTCAGAAATGAACAAAGAAAACGAATAAAAATGAAGAAGATAAAAAAGCTTGGATGCTGAACTAATTCCACATATATAATGATAAACTCTGGAAGACTGTAAAAAAGAGAACAAAAACACTTATATCTGGCGAAATTCTTGAAACAAGTTACAAAAATTTTTCAATGAGAAATTAATCAAGGAAACTAAACAACATAAAGACTTGGATATGAAGCGAAAAATCCTTGAATATTAAAATGAAATCAAAGATAACCGAGAACATTATGAGATATCTGAGGAAGGTATTAAAATGTATTTAAAAACCTAAAATCCTTTGAAACTCAAGATTTCATTTTTTTTGGATGGTTAAAAAATATTTTGTATCCAATGCTCTTGAAAATAACCCTTTAAAATGTTATAAGTATTTCAGACCTTGAAATTTAATGAATTATTTTAATTTTTTCTAAAAACCATATATATTCTAAAAGAGCATTAAATTTTCTACTTTTTGGTATAATTTTTTATTTAAAAAACATTATTTTCTCTTGAATCGTATGTAGTAGTTCCAGGAATCTCAAAAAAGACTACTTTTTTAATAAATTAGACAAAATCCTAAAAAAATCTATGGTTTTACTTTTTTGAATTTATGTTTAATTTTTTGAAATAAAATCTCAATATAATAAAATTAATTATATAATTATATAATAAAATCTCAAAATCATGTGATTTGATTTAATTTTGGAATATTTTAATTATATTGATGATTTTCTTTTGATAAATTCATTAATAATTTTTAGAATTGATTTTAAAAAAATTATTTAGAAAAAAAATTGAAAAATTTAAATGATTTAATATGATCGCAGTAATCGTTTTTATTTAAATAAAATAATTCAATCAAATTCTTCTTTAGCAAATCTACATTTTTTTGGGCATTTTGGACATGGATGAGGATTCTTCCCAGTTAAGATAAGATTAATTTTCTCAAAAGATACATTTAAAGGATGAATCAACACAATTTTTTGTTGAAGTACTTTCGTTGATGACACATTTCAGAAAAATTTTTTTATGTATTTTTTTACAAGCATCATAAAATAAAATATTGAATTTGTATAATTGCAAATTTCAAAATCATATTTCCGAAGTGAAGGAACTCTAGATGAGGTCTTAACATCTTGAGTTTTGTCATCAGTTTATAAGATTATTGCCGTTTTCTCAATCAAATTAAATTAAATCTCTTGAATTGCTTTAATTTTAAGGATTTTTTTATAAAAAGGACATATAAAAAAGAAAGCTATCATCCTTTTATATATTTTTATTATTATTTGCTTATTATATATGATGAAACGAACAAAGTCCATTCTTTTCTATTCATTTTAAATAACATAAAAGCGTAGATGAATATGCTGAATAAATGCATTTAACACTAGAACGCCCGAGGGGTTTTAGACCCCTTTTTGATAAATTGAAACTTAAATTTTATAACATACAAATAAAATTTTAAAAATAGCTGTTAATAGCTTAAAATTTTGATTCAAATTTTTTAGAAAATGAATTAATTCTCAAAGAAAATGTTTAATTTATCTTAATAAATTTATGTATTTTTTTATGAGAAATCAGCCGGACTTTCTAGTGCTAAAATTGGGCGTTTACAGAAGTAGCTAAAAAATTCATTTGAAAATAATTTCCTCTTGTTTATTTTGTTCCATAAATCAGATGCAAGTTGGCTAATAATCTTTTAGACTTAATTTTAATAATAATTAATTAACAAGTGTAACACAAACTTTTATTTAAAAGTAACAAAATGTTGATTAGTCTTAAAATGAAACATTGAACACTAGAGTCTAAACCTCAATTGATTACATAAATAATCATAATTTTCGATATTTAAAAATTCTAACAAATAAAGACAAAATACAATCAACACAAATTAACTCATATGCAAACAAGCAATTAATTGTAAAAAAGTATATTTTTGAATAAGTAATCAACAGCCAACTTAATAGATCATTTACCTTAAAATTTTGCTCGAATAACGTGGGAATTAAAAAAATCAAAAAAATTTATTTTTATTTTGCAATTATATGCACAAAAAAATTTAATATTAAATCTGAATAAAATAAACTGTGAGCATAAATATTTTCCATAAAGTATTTTCTCTTTTATTCAGTAAGAAAAAAATTTTTTTTTACCAAAATAACAATGTCATCCAACTCAAATCGACAAAGAAGAACGACACGTTCTACAAATTCAAATGGAACATCAGCTCCATCAAACAGCTCTAGCCGACCAGTGCGGTCTACACGCGCCAAAGTAACTGTTCACAAAATAAGTGACAGCTCAAGTGAATCTGAATCGGATGAAATTAAACCAATTGATTCAGCTAGTTTAAAAAAAATATATTCCAATAATAAAATTGATCAAGACAAGTTGAATAAACTAGAAGCATTAACAGGACTATCTCGCAGCGAAGCGACGCGGCTTCTTGAAGCATCAAATCAAAATTTAGAACAAGCAGTCGAGCTTCATTTTACCAATGGAGCTGAGAAAAATTCAAATAACAAAAACGGACTCAAGAGAACTATCAATCATCTTGAAGACACCAACTCATCGGATTCCATTTACGCATCAGATGACAATGTTCGAGCCCCAATATTGCCTAAATCAGAAAAATTGCTTGATTATGATCCATATGGTACTTAATAATTTGATTAAATAAAAATAAACTTTTCTTATTTTTTAAGCTATGGCTGTTCAGCCCCAGGCTAAACGTGTTCGTAGCGCATTTGACAGCTTTCGGCCAGGTAAGGCTAAAAATGAAAAAATTTCTTTTGTTTTTTTTTATTTAAATTAATTTAAAAAATTCACAATTAAATAAATTTAATAAGATGAAGATGGTATGCCGTGTAGTAGTCACAGTAGCAAAGCCAAGTCACTAGCAGCATTGTACAAGCCACCTGTTGAACTTTTGTACAAGGGTTCATTTGAAATGTCCAAAATCGACGCCTGCAAAAAAAACCTATGGATCCTTTTAAATGTTCAAGATCAAAGCGATTTTGCATGCCAGTGTTTAAATCGAGATTTGTGGCGCGAAGACGCAGTCAAAGAAATAATCAAAGCTAATTTTCTTTTTGTTCAACTTTATTTCGATTCGATTGATGGGAAAAAAATGATTAATTATTACCGTATAGCCAATTATCCGTTTATTGCCATTCTGGATCCTAGAACCGGTGAAAATGTGATGCAATTTAACAACACCAATAAATTGGATCAATTTATTTTCTGTGAAAAGGTGACAAATTTTTTGTCCGAATATGAGATGCCAATAATCGAACAAGAAAATGGTGAAACCCAGAGTGTAATTGATTTGGAGGAGACTGAAGAGTCCGAGTCAAAAAAGACCATAAAAGCCAGCGAACTGATTAAGGATTTGAATGGTGAAAGCAGCAATTCTAGCGAAGAGAGTGTTAAGATAATTCGAACAAAAAAAAACCGCCTAGAGAGCTCTGATGAAGAAGATCTAAAGCCCAAAATTGAAAAACTGGAAGAAAATCATCAACCAAAAATGCTCAAATATGAAACGCCCGATTCAAATAAAAAAGACTGTTTTATTCGTATTCTGTATCCAAACGGAGATCGATTGGATTTTTGTACCAATGGAGAGTGCAAATTTAAGGAGTTGATCGACTACTTGAAAAAACAAGGATTTAGAAAAAAATCACACGAATTGATTGAGAGACTTATGCCGAACATAAAAACTTCAGAACCATGTGAACCTAATTCAAGTCAAACATCAAATATTTCTAAAGATTTGTCCAATTTAATAATAACTAATCAATCAAGAAACTTATTTACTTATGAGAATGAGGATAAAAATTTCAAAGAGCTTAATCTGTTTCCACGAGTTTTTCTCTTATTACAAGAGCTCTAACAATAATCTTAACTTTAAGCATTGTTATCGACTTTGAATCAAGTTTTTTGTTTGTAAATTAAATTTGTTTCGACATTATTTAAGAATAATTATGAGTATTTACAGATATATTATTTAAAAAAAGAAAAGACCATTAAAAAGTAAACAAACGCAAAAGCTTAATAAACTTTTTTTGTATTCTGGTATATTTTATTCTTTAAGTTTATTAGACTTCAATTGTCGATTAAAATTCAACATTTATGGTTCTTATTAATTTTTTAGTGAAAAATTTGAATTGATATTGGATTTTCTAAAGAAATTATTAAATTTTGTATACTTTTTTTCGTGTTTATTTTGTTCTTTTTTTTTTTGTAAACATTATTTGAATAAAGAGAAAATACAATAATTACTTTCCAATTTTTAAAAACTCAAAATTAGATTTAAAATATATTGCTTTATTTCAATTTAATAAAAAAAAATACATTTAAAATTTTCTCTAATTTTATAATATTATCTTCCATTAGGAGATTTAAAAATCTCTATGAATAAACGAAAAATTTCCTTTTAAATTAAAAAAAATTTTATGTTTTGATTTAAGTTTTCTGCTTAAGCCTTTAAAAAAATAACTTATTACTAAATACTTAACTAAAATTTTAACAATTTTAGATCCCTTTTTTAAAAATTGAAACTTAAATATTTTTTGGAAGAAATAAAATTATATAAAAAAGTAGTTAAAAATTTAAGCATTTTTTTTAATTCTTCAAAAATTTTAATTAATTTTCAGAAAAAATATTTAATATGTCTACATATTTAAATTTGAAATTTTTATTAATAATCAAACGGGCTCATTTTTATACATATAGTAATATTAAATTTTTTATTATTAAGGTAGCTTTTAAAAAAAAATGGGTTTTAATATGTTCCTACCAGTAATTGAGATATACAACCAGTTTACTCGTCAAGTTATTGAGGTCATCTTCAAAAATGAGTTAATTATTGGGGCAACCTTTCCAGAAAAGCCGAGATAAAAGTTTAGGTAGCCCCTTATCCTCAATATATTCATAGTCGAAGGGTCGGAAAAAAGAGAGCCTCGGTGATTTTATATTATATAAAAAGATAATATTTCTCTACTTTTTCTTACCCCTAAGCCATTCCAATTTGCCTCCAAGAAACTAATCCTCTTCACAGAATTTAAGACAGACCTAGCTGAATTGAGCACTTACCCTGCATTCTTAAGTTTTTAGCTGCCATTTTAGATATCTCCTGTGTGTTGCAGATCGGAAAAACAAATGAAGTGTCGAAAACACAGTACTTATCATTGGGCGCGTGGCTTAGCCAAAAGGAACTTAGCTTCCTTTGAGAACGATTCAACAGATTAGAAGATAATGGTTAATCATTATGTTGCATGGAAACCGAGCAGATTGAAAAAATTCTCTAAACTCTAAGAAGATGAGCCAATCGCTGAAAGCGACAAAAGATAAGATACACATTTTTAACTTTATTTAGTTTAAATTTTAGTTTAAGCAAACCTGATGGTAATATCTATTTTTAATTCAAATTTTTGTAATAAAAACTTTGTTAAGGCTTTGAACTTATTTTTTTATTAAAATTTTTTGAATTTTTGGCAATTTAGCTATTTATATGTTTTGAAAAATTTAGTACAGTAGAACAGAACAAAATTGAAAAATATCCAACATTTCAATGATTTTTAAAAAATAATTGTCTATCTAATCGATTTTTCAGCATCACTTGCTCGAAAAATTTTAGAGGATAAATTTAAATAGATTATATCAATTAAAAAATTTTAACATATTTTTTTATTTAAATACAGTGGTTATTTGATATGAGGATGATATGAGGATCCATTACGTTAAATAACGTAAATTAACCTAAAAAATGGTAAATTAACTAAATTTTACGTAAAATTGCGTATAAAAAAGTAAAATTACCAATTTTTACGTTAAATTATGTAAACTCAGAAAATCTCAAATTTTGCTGTTTTTCACAAAATTTTGTTAAAAAATACGATTTTGTACGAAAAAAGTTAAATTTAAGTTTCATTTTTTACATTAAAGTTGGTTAAAAAAAGTTGAAAGAATTATAATATGGATTGGATCGTAGGTGGTGCATGTGCCAAAGCTGGTTTAAAAAAAAATTACGGTATTTGTATCTAAATCGTTTGTATCAAAGAATAAAACTTTAAAATAAGAATGTATTACATTCTTTTTACTTTTTAAACAGTTGTTTCAAAATTAAATATTAAAAATCTTTCTTCTAAATTCACAGTACGTAATTTCATTTTATTTAAATCACTCTAAATAATTAACCCAATATTTTTTAAAACTTCAAATAATAAAATGTTAAGAAAATTTTCAAAATGATTGACTCCCATCTTTTATTTTTTTAGTATTCATCTATACAAAAATTTTTTTCGATTAAATAAATTACAAGACAATTTGAAATTAAGTTTTATTCAATTTTTTATTTTCTCTTAAATAATAACAAGCACACGAACGAGAAATATATATTTTATTTTGGCATAATTTAGTCTCAAAAATTCAATTTTTTATTATATTTTATATTTTAGCATATATATATATATAAGTTTATTAATTTATCTAGAAAATGAGCTCCGCACATGAAGTAATTTCAACTGACCAAAATTTAAATGACAAAAAAGACCTAAATGAAAAAGAAAATAGTCAATCTCAATTGCTTTTTTTAAACCAAGTTTCACAATCTCCTTTGGAATATGGTTATTCATTTTGGTTTTCAAAGCGTCCAAGTAAGAACGCCAACAATCAATCATCGGTCCAAGCGAATCCAGCAAACTATGATGCCAATTTAAGATTAGTTGGTACATTTAACACAGTTGAGAAATTTTGGTATTATTATGCTCATATGACGAGACCTCATGATTTAGTTGGCCATGCTGATATTTTAATGTTCAAAGATGGTATTCGACCTTTGTGGGAAGACGATGCCAACAAAAATGGTGGAAAGTGGATTGTCAGACTCAAAAAAGGTCTCGCTAATCGATGCTGGGAAAATCTTATTTTAGCAATTTTAGGTGAGCAATTTATGGTTGGCGAAGAAATTTGTGGAGCAGTCGTTTCATGCAGATATCAAGAAGATCTCATTTCAATCTGGAACAAAACATGCAACAATCAAGCTGTTACTTCAAGAATAAAAGACACTCTAAAGAGAATTTTAAACTTGCCTCCAAGCACTATTTTAGAATACAAAAGTCACAACGATAGTCTCAAAGACAACTCTAGTTTTCGTAATACACTATTTTGTGATAAATGAATTCCATCACTGTAAAAGTTTTGCTCGTCTCTTTGTTGGATTTTTCTCCGTTTTCTCTAATTTTGTGAAACCCAAAATAGAGAATAATGATTAGCTTTTTTTTTTCGTTTTTAAAAGAAATTTTTGCTAAATAAATAATTTAAAAAATCAATTTTTCATAGATTCATCAAACAAATATTTTAAATGAATACCATTTCACCGTAATTTTACCATCTAAAAAATTAGTGATTAATGATGAATATTTTTATTGATGACGAATTTAGCTATTCAATTAAAATGATTGGAAAAATTTTGAATCTAAAGTTAGCTCTTTTGTTATTCCAGCTCGATTGAGAAAGCCGGAATATCGAAACTTCGAAACTCTCACAAATCATATTATCAAATTCATGTTTCTTTGTGACATTAATGATGATATAAAATTTATCTATATAACAGACTATATAACACTTAAAAACAAGTCTGATTTGAAAAAGAGATATTTCAGCTTTGAAGGGCCTTGGTCAAAAACTACAGTAGTAATGCTTAGTGCTAATCCTGTCTCAATTTTAATTATTTAATTGAATTTACCTTTTTTTGCTGAAAAATTGGCGTTTATTCTTTGACTTGAAGAAAAAAAAAATTTATGTCAAGTCATAACTTTTACTTAATTTTTTGTGACTTAGACTTAAAACTGTGACTTATAAACAAGTCTGGATATTGATCTTTTAGGCTAATTAAAATTTTGTAAATTCAACATTATAACTTTGTAAATGAAAATAAAATATTGATTTAAATGAACAAAAAAGAAAGAAAATTTGTTTTTCTTATGTAAAAAATAAAATTATGCATATGTTGTAGGCCAGTTTAAAATTATTGTTGAATCAACGAGATCATCCCAATAATAGCTATTATCCCAAAAATTATAGTAAATTAAAATTAAAATGCTTTTATACGAACTCGATATCACTTGTAAATAAAATCAATTAGCTTATTAACATGCTATTTGATTCCTATGCCAATTACTGAAACATGGTTCTCTGATCATTTTAGCCCATTTATTTCAGGTTACACTATGTCCAATGTTAATTTTAAGACTCTAGTTGGCGGGGTGTCTTATCTCATTTCCTACTTATGGTCAAATTCTAAACTCAGACAAAAATTGAAGGATTCGTCAAATTTTATCGAGATGAAATTTAGCGATACACTTGATAAGTTATTTTTGATATAAAATGTGCATTCTCCCATTTATCAATCAAAGTCAGGTGTTATGGGTAACATTTTAGAGTTGATTATTACAGAAGATCAAAATCGAGTGATAGAAATTTGCTACGGTCCACCTCTAGGATCGATCCGACTTAAAAAAAATTTATTGACACGAAATTATTAATTTTAAGAATAGTTTAAATTTTTCTTTTAATCGAGTGTACAATTTAAGAAGACCTATTACATGCATTGTAATGGAAGAAGTGAAAAATTGTTTTTTAAATAAAATAATTTTTTAACTAATCGATTAGTTAATGTTTGGAATAGTTAACCTATCACATCATAAATTTCATCATTAATCTGAAGAAATGGCTTAGAAAACAGTCGAATTTATTATTTAATTAACATAGCTTCAAAGAAGCTTTACCCAAAAGAGTTGCAGTTTTATATAGTTATACTACAAATAATTAAAAAAAATCCAAAAAATTGTTCAAATTTAGCAATTTTTACTATTTGTTTAAATAATATAATAAATATAATAATAATATAAATATAATAAATAATATAATAATATTATTCCTAATCATGGAGACAATTTACTAGTTAATTGATTTGCAAATTTAATTTTGTTAGCTTCATCAAGTTTTCGGAATATCAAAAAAAATTTTTCTCAAATTCTTAATTTTTGAAAATCAGAACAAGCTAAAAATTTGGACTCAAAATCAAAATTTAATTTATAAAACTTTCAGCAAATCCTTCTAAAAGTCAAATTTTTGAATTATATATTATAATATTTTACATAAAGATAAATAATAGCAACCTTTACACTTAATATTACACTTTTTAAATGTGTATTCATTAAAAGCGGTATTTCTTAGGCAAAAAAATCTATTTTAAACAAAGTATTTATATATTTGTAAACCTGAATGTTTATACTTTTTATGTTTATTGCACAATTGTTAATTATATTATTAAAAATGATGTTATACTTTCTTTAATTCTAGAATTTTTAAAAAAAATTGTTTAAAATCAAAGTAAAACTATCAATTTTGAATATATTGTATTTTATTTGATCCAAATAATGTATCCAAATCATCAACTTTTATTATAGAAAACTAAATATTTTTGGGTTTAGTATTATTTTTGTTATATTTATATCTATATAGTGTTGGATACAAACTGAAATTAATGAAGCTAGAGACTTATTTGAAGCATACATATAGACAGATATTGGACATTCATCATTTTCATTATTTAATAAGAAAATCATCTTTTTTAAAAACCCTTTAAAAATATTAATCTTAATTATACAGAACAGATATTTAATATGTTAAAAATAGTTATTACCTCAAAAAATTAGTCTTTTGTTAATATTATTTTGAAATAAGACAAAGCATGGAAATAAGAATTTTTTTTTAATTATTTTAAAGTCATTTTATTAATTTATTTCAAAAGATTTATATATGCATCACTTTTTATTTATATGTGTCAATTGGGATCTATATGTAGTGAAAATAAAAATGTTATATAAGTTCCAAACACCCACCAAAAAATTGTACTTTGATCCAAAATTGAAAAATTTAATATTCAATAAAAAAGTAGTTTATTTTTTAGAAACAGCATAAATTTAAACTTTCATTTAAATAAAAAAAATGAGCAAAATTTTAACAAACTGTTTGATCGCATCTCAAAAGCCAGGTCAAGTGCTTAATATTGCGTCTAACCTGTAAGAAAAAAAAAACAAAAATCTGAAAGTTATTTTTAATTTTTAAAATTTTGACAGAGCAATAGTCCGATATGCTTCGACTGGTACCCCTAAATCAGCTCAAGCACAAGCTAAGGTCTCCAGTGAAAAAAAACCGACTGAAAAACCAGTCGAGTCACCATCTTTTGCCATGAATTTATTCCGCGGTCAAATGAGACTGGAAGAAATTTTTCCTTATCCATCAAGTTTAAATGAAGAACAAAGAGATATACTTCAATCTTTGGTTGATCCGACTGCTAAATTTTTTGAAGAGAAAAATGATTCTTTAAAAAATGATAAACTTGAAACTGTTCCGGATGATATTATGCAAGGTCTAAAGGAACTTGGTGCTTTTGGTTTACAAACTCCAGTCGAACACAATGGTTTGGGCTTGAACAACACTCAATATGCTCGACTAGTTGAAATAGTGGGCTCACATGATCTAGGCATAGGTATTGTGCTTGGCGCTCATCAAGTAGAATAGACTCTAAAAATTTATTTCATTATAAAAAATTAATTTTTTAAGTCTATTGGCTTTAAAGGAATATTGCTATTTGGAAACCCCGAGCAAAAGGCTAAATATTTACCAAGATTGGCAACTGGAGAAGACATCGCTGCTTTTGCTCTTACTGAACCAGCCAGTGGATCTGATGCTGCTGTAAAATTGATCATAAATATTTTTCTTTAAGTTAAAAATCATTTTATAGTCTATTAAAACGAGAGCTGTTCCTTCGGCAGATGGCAAACATTGGATTCTTAATGGTAGCAAAATTTGGATTAGCAATGGTTTTTAACCTTAATTTTTTAATAAATTATTTTTTAGTTATTTTTTTTAACTAGGTGGATTTGCTGAAA
The DNA here is from genome assembly GCA_016987375.1 of Brachionus koreanus. Taxonomy (NCBI): domain Eukaryota; kingdom Metazoa; phylum Rotifera; class Eurotatoria; order Ploima; family Brachionidae; genus Brachionus; species Brachionus koreanus. The sequence goes on from PJRA01000412.1 coordinate 2,393,009, forward strand.
TATTTACCGTTTTTGCCAAAACTCCGGTCAAAGATGAAAAAACTGGAGAAGTTAAGGATCAAGTGACTGCTTTTATTGTGGAAAGAAAATTTGGCGGGGTAAAAAACGGTCCTCCAGAGAAAAAAATGGGAATTAAATGTTCTAACACAGCAGAAGTTTATTTTGAAGATGTGAAAATTCCGGCAGAAAATGTGTTAGGCGGCATAGGAAATGGTTTCAAAGTAGCTATGAATATTTTAAATGCTGGCCGCTTTGGCATGGCTGCGGCATTGTCCGGCACCATGAAATTTTCGATTGCTAAAGCTGTTGAGCATGCTACCAATCGTAACCAATTCGGCAAGCAAATAATTCACTATGGAGCTATTCAAGAAAAGCTAGCTCGTATGGCCATGCTGCAATATGCCACTGAATCAATGGCTTATATGCTTTCTGCAAATATGGACAAAGGATCATTGGAATTTCAAATTGAAGCTGCCATTAGCAAAGTTTTTGCGTCTGAGAGTGCATGGGCAGTTACTGACGAAGCCATACAAGTTCTTGGGGGAATGGGATTTATGAGAGTAAGAAATAAAACTAAGATAAAATTTAAAAAATAAATTTAAAACTTTTTGATTTAGGACACTGGTTTGGAAAGAGTTATGAGAGATATTAGAATTTTCCGCATATTTGAAGGAACAAACGATATTTTAAGATTGTTTATTGCCTTGCAAGGAATGAATGTAAAATTTAATCTATTTTTATTTTTATTAATTTTAAAGAAAAATAAATTATTTTAGTATGCTGGAAAGCATCTAAAAGAACTTCAAAAAAGAGTTCAAAGTTTTGACATTGGAACCATATTTACGGAAGGAAAAAAAAGAATAGGTAGACAAATCGGAATGCAAAATATTCCCTCTTTGACTCAGCATGTTCCAAGCCAACTGTCGAACTCTGCTAGTCTGGCATCAAAAGCCGTGGTTGATTTTGGTCAAGCAGTTGAGAGTGTTTTGGTTAAATATGGAAAAAGAGTAACTGGTAATATAAAATTTTAACAATTTTAAAATGTATTTTTGATAATTTAATTTTCAGAGGAGCAATTTGTTGTCAACAGAATAGCTCAGTCTACAATTGACATATTTGGAATGTTTGTCGTTTTGTCCAGAGCAGCTAGATCAATAAACACAAATTCGCCTACTGGTGATCACGAGGCGGCTTTGGCTAATTTATTCTGTTATGAGGCATCAAAAAGATTGGAACAAAATTTGCAAGATGCGTTAGATGGAAAATTTGTAGAAAATACAAAATTAATGACCAAAATTGCCAAAGATCTAAGCCAAAATGGTCATACTGTCCCAGCTCATCCATTGGGATTTTAAAATATGATAAGATAATTTAATTTAATGTTTTTTTATTATACTAATTGATGTCAAAATTTCTTTCATAATTTTTGAATCAACTCATATTTTTTTTAAATTGGCAAAAAATCAAATTTTTAAACTTGACTAATAAACTTTTTGTTATAAATAAAGAAATTAAGACTAAATTAAGATAAAAAAATTCATCTCTAATTTAATGATGTAGATGGCAAGAAAAATTCATAAACAATCCTGATTGCATAAAATTATTTTGAATATTGATATTCATGGTTTTAGATCTGAACGTTCTAGTCAAACAACTATTCATGAATGTCTAAAAGATTTAAATCTAGCCATAGATAAAAAATTAAAAACTATATCTTTATTGATTGAATTTAAAAAAAAACTTTCGATATGATTAATTCTAATCTTCTTCTTTTAAAACTGTTTCATTATGGATTTGATAATGATTCTCTGGGTCTACTTTCTCATTACTTCACAGATAGATCCAAGATATTACTTTATGATAATGAAAAATCCACAAGGATCAGTCTAAGGTCCACTTCTTTTTCTTGCTTTTGTGATCTTTTCTAATAAAACTAGGAATAATCCTGAAATGATAGGCTTATGTGGAATCTTATAGAAGTTGTTAAGGAAATAAGTCTTTTGGGCTTTAAAATTGATCAAGAATTAAATTTCTCTAAAAAAGCTGGTACCATTTCTTTAGTTGTTAATAAAAAATTATTTAGTATTAGTTAAAAAAAATTGGATAATCAAATACCTTAAAAAAAGTTTAACCTCAATTATTTGCAATAATTTTCTCAAGACTCTTTAAGTATCAATAAACTATTTACAAGAATAAATTTAGACGGTTTCTTGGTGAGCCATAATATTTTTCCATCACAAAACAAGTAAAATTTACCACAAATTAATATAATTTATTAATTTAGTATATCATTTGATTCGGCTTGTTTTTCCATATTTAATTACTATATTATTATTTATTATTTGTTTTCTTACCGAGCTAATGTCCCTTCAGATTAAAAAAAAATTTATAACCAAAATAAAATAAAAATAAAAAATAAGAATAATAAAAAAAATTAATTAATTAAGAGTTTTTATGAAAATTTAATTGATTATTTAATCAGTTATGGTTTAATAAAATTAGGAGGAATATGATTAAACTAGTGGTAATAATTAATTATAAGTTGACATTTTATCTATTTTGCTGTAATTTTTATTAATTTAGTTAGTTATTTACGAATTAGTTATTTTTTTATTGGAATATATTTTTTTATTATGTGTTTTTACTATTTTAAGCTTTACTCACGTCCTTTCTTGGTGTTATTTTTTAATCACAATTTATAAATGTTTTTCTAGAGATTTCTAGAGACTGATTGTGCAAATTTTACATTCACAGTTCCATCAAATGTCAAAGTCTGTTAATAATGCGCATATTCTCGAAAATGCACTTCAAGTCCATAAAGATTTAACTCCTAAAGTTTATTTGTTTTTCATATTTAGATTTATTTTAATAAATTTGATAGTAAAAAAGTAGGGCACTTGATTTGAGATTAGTTTTAAGAAAAAGTTACTTTTAAAAAATGTTAATTCTAAGTTTTTTCTAATTTTCAATAAATTTAAGTCAAATTTCTAAAGTGAATCAATTTTTTTTAATGTTTTTAATGCATTTTTTTAATTTCAAATTTTTTAAATAATTTTTTTTTCTTATTTAGATTAATAAAAGTGCCAAAACTGGTTTATATCAGAATTTCAAATAAAAAAAGGATATATAATCAAATAATTAAATAAAGCTCTTTTTTTTTTCTTTTTTTTTATTTTCAAACAATAAATTACAATAAAAAAATTTAAAAATAGATAATTTTATTTTGGCTGAATAGTTTTCTTATAAATTAAAATCATGATTTCTATTTTTAAAACATATTAAACTAAACACTTAATTAAAAATAGCGTTAAAATACCTTTTTCTTTTTTCCTTTCTTTTTTTTCATCTTTTTGCTAGCTTTAATTATTGAATTGAATAAATCTTTGTCGATTTTCTCGCTTACTCGAACAGCCAAATTACCCACTTTATCTAAAAAAGAAATTAAAAAATTAATATAAACTTATTATTAATTCGTTTGAATTTTACTTAGTTTTCTATATTCGAGTGCATTTAAAATCATTTTGGCACTCATGTTTCCAATGGTATTATTATGCAAATCTATTTCTTGTATGTCAGCAGATAGTCTAATCAATCTTTAAATATGAATTTGATTTATTAAAGCATTAAAATACGTATTTAAATTACTTGATAATCATTTCAATAAAATTTCGAGTTATCTTTAAAGATTTTTGTACATCGGAGCCATCTTCGTAAATATCAATACCGTTATCAGCCAAATGTAATTTGCATACAAATGGCCCGACCTTAGGAGGCTCATCACTTTTTTTCTTTTCTAAAATTAAAAAAAATAACAAATTAAACTTATCTGATATTTTTAAAATTTAAAGTTAATAACTTTTCTTTTTTTTCTTCTTTTTGGTTTTCTTCTCGTCATTCTCTTTCTCAGTTGTCTTTCCTTCTTCCATTGGTGTTCGTTCCCAAGACGGCTTAGCAGCCTCTTTGAAAAAAAAATTAAATTTAAAAAAAAAAAATAAAAATTCAAACCCTCTTCAAGTCTTTTTTCCTCTTCTTCAAGTCGCGCTTTTTCTTCAAGTTCTTTTCGTATCACTTCGTTCTCACATTCTTCGACTATTTTACTAATCAAACTCATGGCACCATAACACCGTAAATTATTTCCATCCAAATAAATATCTCTTTGTTGAAAATTAGAGCAAACCGAATAAAAATCTAATCAAGCTCTTACTTGATAGCTGTTGTGGCTAAAATGTCTCCCAAATATTCGCCAGATTTATAAGTTAAATTACAGTATTTTAAGCTTAGCATAACTAGATGTCGATTTCCAATTAATCCTTTACATAACTCATAACATCCTTTGTCGCCAAACCTGTTCAGCAAATTTTTTATATTAAAATCAATTTTTTAAAATTTTTTTTACTCATTATAATCAAAACATATTGAGCTCAGCAATATTCTCGAATTCAAAGATCTTTATTAAAAAAATTTAAAAAAAAATTAATACAAATAATGCAAAATGATGTATCAGTCCAATTTTTTGTCAGTCATCAATTAAATTTCATGTTCGATTTTTATTTTAAATAGCATAAATCGTAAATTAATGTTATTAATATATAATAATCTTCAAACATGACTAGATGAGCCTTTTGGACAGAAAATCATCAACAATACAGCCCCTTTGCTCATCTGTTAAAAACCAATGCGTAAGGTCATCAAAGCATGTTGAGTCATATACTTTTGCTTTTTTTAAAAGATTAGATCATTTTGATTTTAAAATTTTTTATAATTCTAAAACAATATTTTTTGTTTAATTTTTTATGTTTAGCTGTTTGTTTATTTGATCTAAAAAATTCTATAAAATAAAAACTTGAAGTTAAAATTTTGAAATTTATTGGAATAAAGGCCTAAAAGCAACAGCAGTAACTCGTGAAATATGTCTAGTGAAAATGAAAATCTGCTTAAACTAAGAAGGAAACAAGATTGGTTTAAAAAATGAATAATTAATTAATAATTATTAATTTGATTAAGAAAGCTTACAGACGTTAAAATCTGTATGAAAATCCTATTTAACTATAATTTCAAAAGTAAAAATTCACCTTTTAATAATACTTCTTAATGGTACAAAATATTTCACCTAATATTTTAATTCACTGCAAAAATTAATGATTTATCCAATGGCTCAGAGATCTCAATTCAAAGTTTTGTCTGAAAAATGAACAAATTAGATAACTTTATTTGGAAATCTGTTTACAGACAACTTATGTATTTGGTCAAGAGAAAAATTCGCTTAAAGAGCTAAGCAAGATATTACAAAACACGATCAATGATATCAAATTATTTTGAGTTTGTCCAAGGAAACAAATATTTGTAATAAATAAAGACTAAACAAATTTTACTGTTTTTGTAAGGGGTAGTCAACGAAATAGCTATTTTACTAAATTTAATTTGAGATTATTAAAAGATGAAAAAGAAATTCCGCTATTAACTACTGGACCTTTCTAGAAATCTAAAACCAATGGATCCTAAACCAAGCTAAAAGAAAAACTTGGGCAATATCACAAAATAGACTGCTTTAAAGAAAAATGCAATAAGCAAAATTAAAAACAGATGAAAAAATTCGGCATTGTGAAATTTCATAAAAAACTTCCAACACAAAGAGTAAAAAATCTTATAACTTCTGTTCTAATAGTCATAAATTTGTTCTGCAGATGAAACAAAGTGAAACAACTGTTGTTTCACCTATTGTGCAATTTGTGCAAAATTCCACTCAATATAATAATATTGCAAATAAATCGCAATCAATTTGCACAGATTTTGCAGACTTGCACAATAGGTGAAGCAACAGTTGTTTCATCTGCAGAATAAATTTATGACTATTAGAACAGAAGTTATAAGATTTTTTACTTTTTGAATTGGAAGTTTTTTATGAAATTTCACAATGCCAAAAAATTCAATCAAACTGAGTCTCTTAATAGATAAGTCCATGATAAGATCAATTTACGATTATTGCTTAATCATTTCCCACCCATGGTAGATACCAGAAAATTAATGCATAACTCCAGTTCCAATTTTATTCTAATATTTGCATCCTTTGTAATTTATTTTCAAAATAAAAATTTATTTATCACTTACGTTGAAATTTTTTTGACACTTTCTAAATCGAGCAAGCAATCAGATATCACCAATTTGCTGACAGAATTATTCGCCAATTTCAAAAAATTTGTCTAAAATTACTTAACAAAAATTCTGCATAAAATAAAAAAATGATAAATTTTACAAGTTGCAAGGCGTCTACATAATTTAAAGGCAAGTCGATAATAAACAATTCTTTACATGTTGATAATTGAACATTATTCAAAGCTTTCATTAGGGGTTCAAGAGCTATCTTAAAATAAAAATTACTAATAGAAAATTAAAAATAGATTAGATATTGTCACTGGAGGCGGCGTATTGCTATAATTAGCTCTTAATTCAGCTATTTTATTCATATCATTTTGATCTTTGGCCTCCGAAAGTGCTTTTATAAATTTTTCCTCGGCTTTAAAATCTTTATCAATTGGACGAACGATTATTTTTTTCAGCTCTTTTCCATTTTCTAAACAAGCTCTAATTTCTTTTACAACATCAGGACATGTCTTAACGCCCATTTCTGTCGAAAAATTGTCATAATATTTAAGAAGCTTTTTCAAGATTATTTCGGTCAAAAGCGGTGCATCGTCAGTCCGCTTTGGCTTAGGTTTTTTGGCACTCATTATTATTTTCTTAATTGCTTATTTCATTTTGTTTTCAGTATGTTTATGTAAAATAAATTGGAATCAAAATTAATTATCTGTTTCCAAGAGCAACCAAATTCAAATATCTAACCTTGCTAAATTTTTTTGATTTTTTTTAAATATGTCTAAAACTTGGATAAAACTAAATAAATATTAGAGAAAAAAAAACAAATATTTTTCTAGCCTTTATTCAATTGTAAAAAAATTATTTTTGAAAATAAAATACAAAATTTATAAAATTAAACACCTATCATTTGATTGACAAACAAAACAATAATGGTCTAATTGTCATCATCTGACTGTTGATTTTTTGTGTTCGTTGACGAGCTGTTTCTGATTATCGTTGGAACTTCTTGTGAAGGCAAAAATCCTTGTTCGATTAAAAAATTTTCCACGTCTGACGCACAAAACTCGTCGCCAAATTCGTCATTCATTTTGACAAAATTTCCAATCATTTCTTTATTTTTGTAGATTAGCAAAGCCGGACAGCCATATCTGCGAAACTTATCTGACAAATTTATTGCTGATGATCTCACTTTACATATTTTGACTATTGAATAATCTTTTGCAATTGTTTCCAAGCATTCATTCATTAAATTACATTCGGTTATTTTCGTGTCATATATGTGAATTATTATGGTCACATTTTTCTGCTCATTGTCAATCTCACTAACGAATTTTTCATCATCTAGCTCAATTACTTTGCCAAACTTTGGCAAACTCAAAAGTTTGCTTTGCATTTCTTCAAATTTTTTTCTCAAATACTCTTCGAAAAAGCCATCGTCCAACTCATCCAAATCATCTTCCTTTTTATTATCTAAGTTTATTTTCTCCTTTTCAATTTCTTTATCAATATCGTCTGATTTACAAGTCAAAGCGAGCCTTTTTAAAATTTTTTCCTGCTCAATCTTTGCTTCTTGGCCTTTTTCATGCTGTAGTTGTTTGAACCTCTGCCAATCTTGAATCACCCCTTTGGGTCCAGTATTTACCGATTGTCCTGATTTAGAAGCAAATTTTTCCCTTTCCTTCAATTCGCTTTCAGGAATAAATTTCGGTCTACTCGGCTCGTCCTCGTCTTCCGAGCTGCTGCTGCAGTAGTTGTGCAGCTTTTCGCCTAGCAATTTATCGTCTAAAGTTGCCATTTATTGTCTAAAAACCTATTCAAATCTAAAATTGAATTTTTGATTTTTTTTTAATAAAAGTACTAGCTAGAAAATTATTTTTGTATTATGTTTCCAAATTAGATTATTTCATATTTTTATTGAAATTTTCTTTGTTCATTCAATTGTTAATTCAAACAAGTTAGTTATTTTATAAGCAGAAAAAAAAATCAGACTAAAAATAAATTGAAAAACTCTTCTTTTTTATCTTCAAAAAAATAAACACCTAAAATTAATTAGGCTGATAAAATAAACATGATTGAAGTCAAAACTTCAGGGTGAAAAAAATTTTTTTTTTTAATTAAAAATTATTTACTCTCAAGATTATTTAAAAGCTTTTGGACTTAATTTATTTAAAAATAAATCAAAAAAATTCAAATTTTAAACTAAAATCGTCTAATAAAAACATTTAAAAAAAATGCTAGACAAGATTTAGACTTTAATTAGCTAAATTTGTTAAGTTACAGATCAGATCTAAAATACAATAGTATTTAGCTGGCTAAATTTTAATTAGAAAATTCCCTAGATTATTTAAAATACGCTTTTAAATAATTCCTTTAAAAATTAATACCGCGAATTAAACATTTTTTGTTTAGATCGAAAAATCTAAATCTCTATGCGTTTGATTAATATTTAGAAAAAAAATTTCTTGATAATTTGGATTAAAATTGCTTTTTGTCAAAGAACTGCTATACACTACTCAAGTGAAAAAACTTGAAAAGAATAATAGTCAAATTAATCAATAAAAAATAATTTTAATCTTATTATTTTTTTTTTCTTTGCAAGATTTTTATCTATCAACCTAATAAAATATGCTTTTATCTTAACTTTTATATTTATTAGTTTCATAAGTCGCATAAGCAAAATTACATAAAAAAATAAAATTTTAGATTGAAGAAATTAAATATTGATTATTCATTCATTTAGTGGAAAGTTTCACCATTAAAATTTTATACAGAAAATAAAATTTAATCAAAGATATTACTTTTTCATTTCATATTTTATACAACTTATGAAAAGAAGTTTCTATAGACGGTCTATCTGAGTCCAGAATGAAAGATTTAATAGAAATATTCCTTTAAATGAGGAAATTAATCCGTGATCTTCTGAAGAGAATTATTTTTTTATAAATAATGCTTATTGGAATTCAAATTACTCAAGACTATTAAAGACTTTTAAAGATTTCAGATCCCAATATATATCTAAATATTTTACAGCTTCATGAATACTTATCTAGCTTAAGGGACAAATTATTCTAAAAAAATAAAAACGTAAAAAAAATTGGAATTATATTTCATATTCATTTCTTTTTTATTTAATTTTGGCGATAAAAATAAATTTGTTTCTTTTAATTATGAATGAAATTTGACAAAACTCAATTTGCAAGCCAGTCAGTCCAATAAATATCAAAATCAATAATGATAATAATTTTAAAAAAGTTGTCTAAATAAATTCATAAATTAGCTTTTAAATTGTCATTTTTATTTATTTTTCTTCATTAAATTTTAGTATAAATAAATTTTGAATAAATAATCTCTGATTTTTAATATAGCTCTTCTATTTCAAATTCGCAGAAAATCGATTTATATTTACATTAATTTTGAAATTAATTTCTTTTTTCTAATAGTAATCGGTTAAAAAAGTGGAATGTCTTAGCTTGCTTCTTGACGAATTCGGTCTGACATCATCGTTTTCATATCTAGAAACAGACTTTGCATTCCGGGTTTTGGATCTTCTTTCATCGTTAGGTGCTCTTCTTGACGTGACTGGTAAATTGTCATCATATGTGCTCTTTTTTGCTTGTCGTCTCAGCTCAAGCTAATTTTAAAAATTAAAAATTATTGATTTTTAGATAATTAAAAATATATAAGAGTAGACATGAGGTTAATTGAAAAAAAAAAGGTCTTGTCTAAGGATAATTTTTTTTACTTGTAATTTGAGTTTATTTGTAAAGAACAGCTTTCTCCATCCATTCTCACTGCTCTCTGCTAATTGCTTCATCTCTGGAGTTATCTCTGTTGTATAATTTTGCTTGTACAATTTTATCCAAACATGATCACTCTTGCATAGCTTTTAAGACAAGTATGATGTAAGCAAATTTAATTTAAAATCAATTTTTCTATTAATTTCTTGTTTTTTTTTTATTGACAAATGACAAACAAAAATTTTTTAAGAAAAAATAAGAAACTATTACGATTTAAATTCATTAAAAAACAGATGTGCTTTTAAATAGTTAATAATTTTTAATTTAAAATGAAAAACTTACCTGTCTGAAGTGATTATTAACTTGTGCCAATTTAGATATGTCTTCGAGTGCAAGCCGCGAAATAATCATCACAAGAATTTTATCCGGCATGCGATCCAAAATATCCAATTTCTTTTTAACAACAATATTTTCAATGTAGTTGAACATTTCGAGGCCAAAAACTTGTTTGATTTCCCCTTTAAAAATAAAAATAAACTTAAAATAATTGAGAATTTTAAAGCATACTTTCAATATTTTCGTCATAAGCAAAGTCTTCATAGCTGTCTTTTATTTCAGAAGGGTACCTTGTTTCAGAGTCACCCCTCAAGGTTATTTTCCATCGACGAAAAATAACATAGTGATGATTTAGGATCAGTTGGCAATAGTCTTTTGATGGAGCTTTAGCCTGGGCCCCCACATTAATGATCTCAGTATTTTGGAGATCAAATAAGCTTAGGAGATTTGATCTTTCAGCCTTTAACTCATTGAAAACATTATAAAATTCATTCTTTCGATGATGGTCTCTTAAATTATGGCTCATCATTTAAGTTATGTACTCAATTTTTGGCTATTTTGTTTTTTTTTTCTAAATAAGAAAAATTTAAATCGAAAAAAAACTTAGCAACCAAAAAGATTCAAGTTTTTGTGACTATTTGATTGTCTGGAGATTTTCTTTTCGTGTTTAAAAAAAGTTAAAACTCGTAAAATAAATTTTAGCTTAAAAATTTTTGATTTTCAAATAAAATAATGAAAAATACCTGTAACTTTGAATTTAAGCTTTGCGATTTGTTTGGATTAGGAATTTTTGCGATAAATTTTTTAAAAGTATATATTAAAGTGGATTTCAGAGCAACTACATAATCTTTTCTCCATATCAACGGAATTTCATATTTTCTAGGTTCATTAATACACAAAGGCTTCTAATTAAAGCAATAGAAGTTAAGCTTTCAAGGTTATCTTTCGAAAACGACAAAAATATTGGCTAAAAAGTATTATCTTTGTAACATAATAAAAAATTAAATAATTATAGCTAGATATGGCAAAGTTTCATTTTGCAAAAGCGACGAATTTTCATCAAATTTTTTCAATAATTATAAAAAGTGATAGTTAATTAAAAAAAAAAAAAGAGAGATTTATTTTTAAATTGAAATATGTA
>PJRA01000412.1:2407590-2420498 GCA_016987375.1 Brachionus koreanus
GCAATGACCAGATTAAGAACATTATCGCCGAAAGTAGGTTCAATAACAAACTGATGCAAAAAACAATCATTTAGTACTTCTAAAAACTCTTCACTTGCCTTGCATCCATTCCCTAATACAGTTCCGCCATCAACTTCCCATTTGATTGCGGGATAATAAGTTTCTTCGAATATTAACTTAATGAATTTCCATAAATAAGTAAAATTTTGAGTCAAAGTTTTTAATTAAATTTTTTTGAATTTTTTTTTAATTTGAAATATCTATTTAAAAGCTTAAAGACCGGTTTTGACTGGGGAAAATTTGCAGTGTAGATGATCAACTCGATGCAGTAGCCTCTATGTCAGATCGGAGCTGTTGCTCAAAAAAGGGACTTGAAAAGGAGATGAGCGCCTCCCCATTATCCACTAGGATTGAATAATAATAAAAATTTAAAAGCCTATTTGAAATTGTCTATTCGCTTTTCCTTTTTTCAGTAACTTTTTTTTCCAATGTGATACAGAGGCTATTGCATCGAGTCATCTACCACTCAATTATCATCCATTCGAAATCAGTCCCTCATTTTGATGAAAAGTGTTAAAACATGCAGAGATATTTTGAAGATTTATCTACAGTAAAGGATTTTAAATACTTTAACAAAAATATAAAAAATTGTTTCTAACTAAAGTTAATTTTATAAATATAACTAAAAAATAAAAATGAATATAAAGCTCAATTCTTTTATTTTTCAATATTAAATAAAGTTATTAGAAATATAATTTTTTAGAAAATCATTATATTATATATAGAGCTCAAATTGTTCTTATTTCAAAGAATAAAAATAATTTTTTTAAATAAAAAAATTTTATTATGAGTTTTTATTTGATTGTAAAAAAAAAAACATTGATCTGAAAATTTATTTGACAAAGAATAAAAAAAAAACATAAAATAATATTTAATCATCATCAAGCTCATAATTAGATTCATTTTTATCTTGATATTCTTCAGAAGCCATCAGTTCTTCAAAAGCCGGCAATTTAGTTGTACCAAAGGATTTTTTTTCGGGTTCTTTGGAGCTTGGATTTTTTCTGCTTCCGGAATCAAAATATTCATAGGCTGCCTTTTCGATTCTCTCTGAATTATTTCGGATCATTTCACCAGTCTCTTTTTCCGTTTTCTCTTTCCTAGTCGGAACTAAACTCGATCCAGACTCTAGTTTGGCCAAAAAGCTCTTCAGTTGCTTTTCTATTTTACTAGAATCAACAGGTCCTTTAATTTGCTGAAAACCAGTGCTATCGCGGGAATTTTTGAAATAAAACTTAACCATACTTGAAACAGCAGCATTCACCATTTCTTCCCAGCCATACTCTGAAGTATCTCCCGATTGAATTGTCATCGCTGCTTCGAGCATTTCCAAGCCTTCTTTACTAAACTTAAAAGCCATGCTTATTAACAAAACATATAAGCTGCTTGTACAATTCAAACAATTAGTAACCAAATCTAATTCTTTTTGTGTATCAATCAAAGTATCAGCTAAAGTGACAATTTGTCTATAAGTAGCCTCTAACAATGCATCCATATTGTCTAAACTATTCGGACTTTTATCTTTAAATTTTACTAGCATTTGTTTCTGAACCGCTCTAAATTGTGAACAACTTTTTTCCAAATGTTCCTTTTGATTTTCTATTCTATAGCGTAAGTCTAAATGCTTGTCGATTATCATACGCAGGTCTTCTGTTGGCAAATTTTCCTGATACACAAACTCCAATGTTTGTGATTGCTTAGTGTAAAATTCATTCAGTCGGGTGACAAATTCCTTGCTAATTAGCCAAAGTGACTCATAATTGTCCGATTGTAGCCTGTAGCGTCCTATGCCGCTTTTAGCAGCTTGAATTATTATGTTCATGCTAGCCATGCCATAAAATTGTGCCGAAACGACATTGCCATTAGCCGGTATATAGGATGCAGCAAATTCGGGAAAAATCTCAGTCAAATTAACACAAGATCTATTTGTTTCTATAGTTATTTTTTTTATCTGACTTTTGCTTGACTCTTTAGGTTCATTTTCGACTTTTGATCCTTGTTGACCGGCTTTCATTACTAATTTTAAAGGCAGTTTGAATCTACACTCGGCAACTCTTGGCGCTCCATTAGCCATATAACAATAACTTGCACAGATGCTCACATCTAAACTAGATGGTATGTGTTGTGTTTTTGGATAAAAACAAATTTCTTGTTCATATGCAATGGCATTAATTGATGCAAAGCAGATATTGTCCGGTACAGCAACCAATGGTGGCTTGCAATTCACTACAACTCGGACATTTTGAGCTCCTTCCATGCATTTGAGACTTAGTTTACAGTTAATTGAAGGAATTGGATCAATTGGATCAGTTAATTCGGTCTCCAAATTTCTCGACAAAACATCCAATTTGCTTGGAACATCTATACTCATTATCAAGCCAGTCTTTCTGGATGGAGTCACAACCATACCAGTATTCATGATGGCATTTTTGATTTGAGATTGCAAATTTCTGTACTCTTGTTCGGCTGATTCGAAATTAAATGGCTTAGACGCTTCTTCTTTGAGCAAGGGATTTAAAAATGCTGGCTCGGTGCCTAAATAACTACATTCAAGTTTTCCATCTTCAGACAAAGTCACAATCACACCATTTATTTCATTTATTTTTGCCACACATATTTGAACTGGTACATTATTTAGTTGGGCTGCCCATTTAACTTTCACGTCCTCATGAACAAATAAATTTTTTGAATGTGTTGTTATTAAAAAATTAAGTGAATTTGTATTAATTATTGAGCCATCTTGACTAATTAGTGGATAAACACACAACGCACTAGGATTAAAATCAAATTTCTTCATAAACCTTAAATTACACATTTCGTTAAAGCAAAACAAATTTCGTTCGCCAAGCACAAGAACCGAACAATTGTTATTTTGTGTAAACACTTCAATGTCTATTACTGATTCACCTAAATTGTATGAATAGGCCGGCTGTATTCGTTTCGACTTGACTATTGAACTATCACCGCTAGATTGTCTCTCAAATGTTTTACCAGAGGTGGCTAGGGTTTGATAGCTGTAAACTTCCAGTTCCCAAGAGGAATTAACGGTTACAAAGCAGTCAGTTTTAGCAATATATTTGATTGGAAATGGTATTAGAACTTTTGGCAAAAAACAGCCCAGAGAAAAACTCTCATATTCAAATATAGAGAGAGTCCCATCCATTGATTGAACACAAATGTATTCGTGCGGTTCTGAATTAGGACCAGTCATTCCTCCAAATGGACCTTTACACATACAAAATGCTGATCTTTCTAGCTGATGCTCATAGATGAATTTGAGCTTAAACTGATTACCGTGCTCTACATTACCATCATTTGTACCTATATTTTTAATTAAAATTTTACTATGGATATTTAAATAAAAAATTTTTCAGATTATGAGAAATTCTATCTTGTTTAAAAATAGATGTAGATACAAGTACTTTTGAAATCAGCTCAAAACAAAAAAATATTATAATTTTTTTTTCAAAAATTATCGAATTTCAAGAACTTTTTGTCTATAAAAAAATTTTTTTGAATATTTATTTTTTCTTGAGTTTGAAGAGGACAAATAAATTCTATAATAAACCCATCATTAAAAATCATTAAATTTGAAAATTATAAAATAGCAATAATAAATTAAGTTCTACCGAGTATTTCTTTAGTTGGCAAAAATAATTAATAAATATATGAAAAAATGAAAAATTAAATAATTTTTTAATATATTTTTTTTAAGATATGATCGGAAAAAAAATTATAAAAAATTACAATATAAAGAAGTAACAAAAGAGGTTCTAAAAACCCTTTCGAGTGTTACAATCATAAATTTAATTAGGTTTCATTAAAACACTGACTCCTATTAATTTAAATAATATTTCTAAAATAACTAAATTTTAATGTAATGTTATAGTTTCTAATAACTAATAAGAATGCGGTTATAAAACCTTATTAGAGGTTGTCGACTTTAAGTTCAAATATACTTGAAAAATAAAAGAGACTTAAAAAATAATAATATTAATATAAATGTATTAGCTTTTTTAACTAAATATAAAATAAAATACTTAAATGATATACCTATGTTTTTTTTCAAATTTCATTTTTTTAATTATTTTTATTTATTTTATGTTTTACAAATAGTATATAATATATGATCAATAATACATTTTTTTTATTCAAAAATTAATCAGCAGGCTAGTGTCTATGCCTCAAAAGACTGATTAACACTTAATTTATTTACTTCATTATTAAAGAATTTACTTTGTTAAAAATTGGATAATTAAATAGAAATTGACTAATTATAACTTATTGAAATTATCCATAAAAAATGATAGTGTTTTTTTAAAAAATCAATGGAAATTGGAAATTTAATACAATTTAATACAAAATTTAACCGAAATTTTTTATCTTTGACACTTTTTAATTGATGGCAAAAATTTTTGGCAGTAAAAAAATTTGAATTTTAATAAATTTTAATACTTTAAAATGTCTTATTCTGTAAGCCTACTTGAAAATCTATAAAATGATGATGCTACCAAAAAATAAAAGAAGTATTGCAAAAAATTAATGAATATCTCCAAACATGTGAATCATAAAATGAGTTTAAAACATCAATTAAAAACTTGCAATTTTATAGCATTCATTGGTATTTGCAAAATGCATTTCTGGACTTGTCCGAAAAAAATATGTAAAAAAAATAAAAAATTATTTTCATATTAACAAAGTTAATTTTTCTTAATTTTTATTTTATTAAAAATTTGTGCTATGCTTTAAATTTCTCAAACAAGATCTATATAAATTATATTTAAGCTTTTTAATATTGAATACTTTACACTCAAAGAACCGGTAATAATTTTATACCTTCTTTTTGCTCAAGCTTTCTATAACGCGTATAAAATATAAAAATAACAAAAATTATTTTTTGAAAAACAAAAATACTGAAGTTAGTATTTTTTTAATTATCAATTAAAAAATTATTAAAAAAGTCTCAATTATACTTAAAACATATTCATTTTTTATTTATCAGAAAAAAATTAACTAAATTAAAACAAAAATTCTTAAAAATAAAATCTAAAAATTATTGATTAAACTAAAAACAAATTTTAAAGCGATATTTTGGTTTTTGGTTATCTATTAGGCTTCATTTATCTTTTAACCATAGAATTTATTTGCCTTTTTGTAGTTTTCGAACCTTGGTTTTAAGGTTTTAGCTAAAGAACACCTAATTTGCCCTTTTTAGGATAATCTATGAACATGCAATCATGCAACTGAGAATCTAACTTGGGATGTAGTGAGGTATCAAAGTTTAAGAAATTTTTTTTAAGAAAGTTTAAGAACATTGTAGTTTTAAAGAAATTGCAATGAATGTTTAACTAGAAAGAAAGCGATGTTCTGGCCGCTCAAAAGAAACAATTAGCGCTTTAATTCGTCTGCCAAGCGAAAGTCAAATGAAGAGTCAGATTCACAAAATGCACAAAAACACATTCAGCTATCTGTTGCCAAGAAAAAACGAGTAAAAGTAGAAACGACAAATATTGATTATTTTTTTTTAATGAAATTATTTTTAGATTTTATTTTTAAGTATTTTTGTTTTGTAAGTAGTTAATTTGTTTTCGATAAATACAAAAATGAATATGTTTTAAGTATAATTGACATTTTCTATTAATTTTGTAATTGAAAATTAAAAATAATACTAACTTCAGTATTTTTGTCTCTAAATTGCATAAAAAAAGCATAAGTGATAATTATATATCTTTTTATAAATGGTTATTCATACCTATCTAAAACTTTATCTAAATCTTATAATATATCAGGGATTAAAGGCACAGGTCTTAATTATTTGAATAAAAAAATATTACTTGTTAATTCATAAACTGCTAGCTTCCTTGGCATTAAAACTGCTACATGATTTTTTTTGGACATGCTAGTAATAATGAAATTATTGAGAAATTAATTTAAATTTTTATTATTACATGTGAATTTACCTGTTGAACTTTCCAATTTCAATTTGAATTATTGGCGAAGGAAAAGAAACTTCGCAAATAAGATCATTTCCTTTAAAGCTTTTTTCTGACTCGTTTTTATCTTTGTTTAGACTAGGGTTATAAATTCTCAAATAACCATTATAGCTTCCTGTAATTATTGAATTCAAGTTTTTATTGACTCCAATGTTTGCAACTTTCAAGCACCCCTGATCGAAAAGATCATTTTCGCCAGAAATTGTCCACAAATCTCTTGTTTTAAAAAGGGACATTATGGAATAATGCTTAATATAAAACTTATCAATGTGAATAACGAATCGATAGATTTAGTTTTTTAATACAGCATTTCAATTTTAAAGTATTTTGATAAATATTAATTTTTCTGTAGCATATATTCATTTTCATTTATAGGAATTAAATCAAAATGTATAAATTATAATTTTGTAACCGAGGCAACTGATACATTTTTTAAAGTTGAAATGAAAATCAAAATTAACAAAATTTTTGAAGTGGCAATTTTTAGCTATGAATATTAATAGACTGGCTCAAAATGACTGACACAAAATGTGTCAATAAAATCATAATAATCATAAAAAAAAATTAAATATGCATTATTTTATAAAAAAAATACATAAGAATACAATTAATAAAATAAATTACAATCTTAAACTTAACTTAATTCAAATATGTGAATAGAATATATTGAAAATTTATTTAGCTTTAGATTGTGATCAAATAAATCTAAGCTTTATGTGACATAATTGAATGACATAAATTCATTTTTTTCATCGAGACTAATAACCATTAAATAAGCTACTGTTTTAAATATTTAATTACATGAAATAAACATAACAAACTATTTGAGTTTATGAAAAGTGTATCTAAGGGTTCAATATTTGTAAGGTCTTTGTCTAGCATTATGACTTTTACGCTAACTCATTAATACTGAGAAAGTTTTTATAAAAAAAATAATTTAAATTCTTTGTTTCATGCCGAGTCCTCAACGCAATTCAATCTTAACAGCATTATGTATACAATGTCTGCATGGATAACTTTTAGAATACCTTGGACAATCACATGAAATTCTACCATAATCTAACCAATTATATTAATTTTCATCAGCTGATAGCTGTTGAGTTCGATAATCGTTTTTATGATTAACAAAATCATCACATAATATATAACTCTTTTCATATGAAAAGAGTTTAAAGGAATTCGATATAAGGCAAAATATTTTAATAAAACGATTGGTGATATATTAAAACGTAGACAGGTTAAAAAAGGTAGAACGAATAAAAAAATGTAGAAATTTGCAAATAGTAGAAAGTGTCAAAAGTAGAAAGATAATTGGTAGATTAATTTTAAAGTAGAAAAAAGACAATTAGTAGTTTACATTTGCAATAATGCACTATTATGATTTAGCAAATTTGAAATTTGAATTTTTTATTATATAAAATAAAAGAAAAATTTAATCATTTTTAAAAATGAGCCAAGAAATTAATTCTCCATTAGTATCTAAACTAAGATCCAATAAAAACTATAAGACCTCAAATTTTGTTGAACCGATTAGGAAAAAAAAAGGTCGACAAATCGTACAACCAAACTTTGACTTAATTGTTAATAATATTTGTGACAGTGTTAATAAATGTATACCACAAGAAGAACAAATAGAAAATGAAAATTTTTTATCCAACATTGAATTATCACAAGATGATTTTATAACCGAAAAAATTCGGGATTCTAAAGATGTGGTTGCTTCGATAGTGGACGTGATGAATGAATTGGTTTTGGATGAGGAATTAAAAGAAAATTCATGGAGACTGTTTAAAACTCAAAAAAATGGATATAAACTTTATTCGCTTGGATATACATATACAATTGACAAGCTAGTGCTTGCGTTAGTCCCACAAGCTAGTAAAATTTATTGGAAGTGTGAAAATAGAACATGTTCAGGTCGTGCTGTGTCATCTGGACTTAATCCACCACTCAAAATGACTCAGATTCATAACGAACATGACAAAGATCCGAGTCGTTTGAATCAATTAGAAATTATTCAAAAACTCAAAGAATTGGCTATTAATACGAGTGAGCCACCGCGTACAATAATTCGTAAAACATTAATGGAATCGTCATCAGAATGCATTAGTTCAATGTGTAAAAAATCTGCTATGAGACAAATTATACAACGTGAAAGAAACAAGACGGCTTTTTCTGGGTTTAATGCTAAGTGCTTGAGTAAGCTTGAAATACCAATCGAATTACGCCATACATATAGAGACGAATCGAATTTTTACATGTTTGACACTGGACCGCAAGACAAAAATCGGATAATAATTTTTTCTACTCAAAATAATCTTAAACTTTTGAGTACCCACAAAGACTGGTACGCGGATGGTACCTTCGACATTTCACCGTCTTTGTTTAGCCAAGTTTATTCGATTCATATTACGATTAATAATACAAGTCTCCCAATGTTGTACGCATTATTGCCAAACAAAAAAGAAATAACTTACAGAAAACTTTTAAGAATTATCAAAAACGAGCTAAAAGTGTCAGTACCGGATTCATTCAATTGCGATTATGAAATGGCTGCGATAAACGCCGCAAAAAGTGTTTTTAAGTGTCAGATCTATGGTTGCTATTTCCATCTATCCCAGTCACTTTATAGACGTATTCAAAAAAAATTGTTAGTTAAAAAATGGAACACTGATCCTTCACTTCGAAAGAATTTTAGACGTCTACAAGCTCTGGCCTTTATACCCCCATCGGACATAGAAGAAGCTTTTGCGTTTATAAAAACTGACTCACCAAATTATTTTTTGCCAATTTTAAATTATTTCGAAAATAATTATATCGGACGTTTGATAAAGGGTACAAGAAATAAGCCAAGATACTCAGTAAACATTTGGAATTTGTATGAACGAATTAAGTTTGACTTACCACGAACCAACAACAGTGTTGAGTCGTGGCATTCTCGATTAAAACCAGACGTAAAACAAAATTTAAGCGTGGCAAAGGTTGTTGAGCTTTTTCGACTCGAGCAGGATTATATGGTGTCAGATTTGATTAAAATCTTTAATGGTGAAAACTTAAGTAGAACAAAAAAATGGGTTGCTGAAAGAAATAATAATATCAATAAATTAGTTAATGAGTATAAAAGTAATTTGATTGAATTCTATTTGGACGGTTTTGGTTCAATAATAGATAAGAAGAAATAAATTTTTGTAGCAATTTTATTAACATTATTGAGTAAAATTTGAAATTTTGAAAATTTTTACAAATTAACATAATCTTAACCGTGGAACATCCGTTGCACACAAACTTCTTGCACCTCTCAGAGACAGCGAGAATGATTCACCAAGCACACAGTACCCTAGATTACCCCACAGAGCAATCATATGTTTACCCAGTTCAACATAGACCTTTATACAACCACTCAACTAAATCACGTCCTGCTCCCTATGATGCCCCATCACGAAATCAACAGATCAACTTACAGCCACAATTATACCATTTTAGCAACTACCAAACACCAAATCTAGCAATCAACCAACCAATGACACCATTTAACATGTACCCAAATCGTCCATCTCCACAACCATCAATCAATCCAAACCACTCAAACTTTCCACCACTTAATACCCAAACCGGAGCAAGTTATGAAAATGCTTCAACAAACGAAATATACCCAAAAAAACCCTCTTCGCCAGCGGCTCAACTCACATATGCGACATCACATATCACAGAAAAAAAAAACTCAAATTACAATGAAATCAACAAAAGTCCTAACAAACCATTTATTCTTAAATTCAAAAGCAAAAAGTCGTTTCCAAACGAATTCAAAAATTATTTTACTTTGGAAAAGTACCTAAAGAAACACAAACCTAAAGTTGAAATCCTAACAGCATTCATTAACTCAAATGATGAACTAGTCATTAAATTGACCAAGACAGATGACTTAGACGAACTAAAAACATGGCCCTCTAACGCTTTCAGTCACGGAATCGAACAAATAGTCAAAGAATCCCGTTTCTACTTGGCTCTCCACAACGTGAACACTCAATTCGATGTTTCATCAGATGAAGCAAAAAAATATGTAAAAGACATATACGGTATCGATGATATGCTGAGAATGATGAAAAAATCTACAAAATCCAAACTACCACTAGTCAAAGCACTAGTCAAAAATGTCGAATCGTATAAAAAACTATTAAACGAAGGCTTCATTAAACTTGGGTACACCAGAATCAGACTAAGTCCTTGGAGATTTGGAACTACACCAGACCATGTTTTAACTGTCAACAACTTGGTCACTTAAAAGATAAGTGCCCTGAGAAAACACCAACTTGTCTCAGATGCAACAAAAAACACCACTTCTCGAAATGTAAAGTAACCAACCCTGCTGAATTCCAATGTAGAAATTGTGAAGGAAACCATGCAGCCTGCTCCAAATCGTGTCCAAAAATTCAAGAAGCTGTAAACGAAAAAAACAAAAAGCTTTTATCGAACAGCATGCCGAAAAGTCTACACATCCGAGTCAACCCCAACTTCACTTCCTATGCATCAATAGCTAATCACTCAACCCATCAGACTATCAACAACTTACTTCTCCTCATCATTCAACTAATGAAAGACATTACTCAAACAACATCTGCAGTCAACGAAAACCCCCAACATATCCTCAACCTCATTTCAAGTACACTAGGCTCGAATTATAGTCGCTTCATTGCCCCAACTCTTTTCCAAATAAGTCAACAGAATCAAACAAATGACGTTACCGACAACGAAATGCGAAACCCATACATCGAAAACATAAATGAACAACAATAAAACAATCAAAATCCTCCATTTGAACTGCAGATCAGTTAAAGACAAATCAAAACAAATTGAAATCGAATACTTAGTCAAAACGCATCAAATAGACATCATGACTCTTAACGAAACGTTTTTAAAGCCAAAAGACCAATTCTATATTCCAGACTTCCACACAATTAGAAACGATCGACTCAATAAAAGAGGTGGCGGTTCAGCAATCTTGATAAGAAAATCAATCGAATTCAAAGAGATAACCATAAACAGCGAAAACGAATGCCTTGGAATTATGGTCAACATCAACCCGAATACTAATTTAGCAATCTTCAACATTTACATCGCCCCATCTTCAACTTTAGACGAAGACCTCTTTTCAAAAATAATAAAAAACTACACAAATTTTCTAGTCAATGGTGATCTGAACGCAAAAAACAAACTTTGGAATTGCAATAACGATAACAAAAAAGGTAAAAGTCTCTCAAGAATTATCGAAGATAGCAATATCTGTATTCTCAACAACATGATTCCAACCTATAGACCTTCAAATTCTGTTCTCGACTTGTCAATTTGTTCTAATCAGGTAAAAAAATTTTTTGTCCAACACCAAGTTTTAGAGACAAACATAAGTGACCATCAACCGACTGTCGTAACATTACAAAACCTGCATACAAAAGCGGCTAAAAGAACTTTTAAAAGCATAAATTGGAATTCATTCAATAGTACCTTAAACACCCAAAAATTCTCAACACTAGTGCTAAAAACAGAAGAAGACATAGAAACAGAATCCACAAACATCACCAACTCCATTCTATCAGCTATTACCTCTTCAACAAACTCCTACTCCATCGTTCAATCAGATAAAAACCAAAACATCTGTCGCATCCCTCATCATCTCATCGAACTAATCAAAAAGAAAAGAAAACTTCGCAGATCCTTCCAAAAGTCACAGAACTCTACATTAAAGACACAATTGAACTTAGTAAACCGAAAATGTCAAATCGAAATGTCAAAATTCAAACTAGACAAAATAAAAGACGAATTTCAAGAACTAAACACGTTTAATCAAGCGCAAAGTAAGCACTGGAACCTTCTAAAAAAACTCGAAAATGGAAATCAAAAAGAATACGACCACATTAAATTAACCAAAGCTAATACAATGATTTCTGATCCCAAATGTATTGCAGATGTATTTGCCGAAAATCTTGACAGCGTTTTTAAAAACAAAGATTTTCCCATTCAACCCAATTCAACTACATTCGATGGACCTTTCAGGAAAATAACCCCACAAGAACTTGTTGAAAACATCAAAGCTTGTCCAAACAAAGCATCACCAGGTAAAGATGGTATCACCAACATAGCCTTAAGAAATCTTCCCATCGTGATGATGTCAAGAATACTCAAGCTATTTAATGCTTCATTGGAACTAGGTTACATTCCGAAGAAATGGAAAATAGCTCAAATTGTTATGATCCCGAAAAAGGACAAACCAGCGGATCTTGTGACTTCTTATAGGCCAATATCCCTCATTAGTTGTCTAATTAAATGTTTAGAAAAAATCATTAACTCAAGACTACAAAAATGGTTAGAAGAGAACCATATGCTACCCCCGACTCAATCAGGCTTTAGAAGGAAAAAAAATACTCAAGACCATATATTAAGACTCAACCAATCAATAATTCAAGGCTTTAACAAAAAACTAATGACGGGATCTGTCTTTTTCGACCTCGAAAAAGCTTTCGACAAGACACCCCACATCGGCATCCTTAACAAAATTAACAGTCTACCTATGTGAAAACTAAGAAATGGATAAAAAGCTTTCTCGAAGGAAGAATGTTTGACAAACTATGAAGATCAAAAGACAAACTATCAACACCCACGAACACCACATGTGGTGTTCCACAAGGTAGCTGTATTTCTCCAACTCTTTTTATCATATTATTATCACATACTTTAGCGACATAGCAAAACATATCCCTCCCGAAGTCCAACACGCTCTCTTTGCCGATGACTTAGCCATATGGTTCACCGGAAGTAAAAAGAAAGACATCAAATTTCATCTCCAGAAAGCAATCAACTCTA
>PJRA01000412.1:2422077-2447671 GCA_016987375.1 Brachionus koreanus
TTATAAAAAAATGATTAAATTTATTGAATAAAAAACAAATAAAGGAAGTTACAAAAGGGGTTCAAAAGACCCCTCCGGTTTTTGAGTGTTAAATTTATTCTCAAATAGTAAAAATTTTTGCTAAATCTTCACTTAATTCCTGTATAATAGTACCGTCTTAAAAAGAACGCCTGATAATAATACGTTTTGAAAAAAGTTAGGGTTAGAACAATTGGAGTGCGCTGCCGACGTCGATTGTCACAGCAAGTTCGACCAACCAGTTCA
Organism: Brachionus koreanus; assembly: GCA_016987375.1. NCBI lineage: Eukaryota > Metazoa > Rotifera > Eurotatoria > Ploima > Brachionidae > Brachionus > Brachionus koreanus. The sequence goes on from PJRA01000412.1 coordinate 2,422,342, forward strand.
AAAATAGATTGGACAATGTCGGTAGAAACAAAAATAACGAAAAGTCTACTATAGCGGGATTACGTTAGTCTTCCTGCTTTGTCAGTTTAGTTAAACTAAACTTGACCGTAGAATATTATTATTATTATTATTATTAAGTACAATTATGATAATTGAGTGATGATTAACAATAAATTATATTAATATGATCGAAATGACATTACAAAAAGATGGCAATGACTGTGGTTTATTTACACTGGCGCATGCTATTTTTAAAATGTAATCCTCCCAAGTTTATTTATGATCAAATTTTTATGCGCCATAATTGTAATAAGTATGTAAAAACTCACTATTTATGTGTTTTCAAGTCCTTTAATACTAATGAAAAGAGAAAATTTCAACTTTTTACCATTTAATTTTTTGTGTTTAATGTAGGGTTGTTAATTGAACTTTTAAAACTTTGAAGTTTTTCATAATTTTTCCTATTTTAAATAAAATCAAAACTTCGAATATTGAATTATTTTATTTGAACAAATATTTGACTTGAAATAATATTTCAAATTTAAAAATTTCAAGTCTAAAATTAAGCTTTATCCTATTTCAAAATTTCAAATTTAAAAAAAACACATTGAATTAAAATTTAAAATACGAAAATTGTGATTAAGAAAATTTCAAATTTTAAAGAAAAAAAATTAAAAATATTCGAAACTAAAATAATTAAATATGGGTTAAATTAATTAAACTTGTTTTTAATAACAAAATTAACCATTTCTAAAGTAGATGAATCTATTCTATTTCTAACCTCAGTTTGAACTAATCCAGCCGAGCTAAAAAGGTTTTCTGATGGTACTGAAGAGCGGTAACTGAAAATACTAATTGGACCACCTCAGCGAGCCCTGGTATTCTTTTTTATGGTGTCTACAAAAGCTTAATGCGCTAAAAATTTGATTTTCTGGTTCCACAACAAAATTCAATGACTAATAGGTTCTAAACTCATTTTCCATGCTCAAAAAACTTGTTTTATTTTCATATCCATTAGTCTCAGAATTGTCAACTATATTTGAGAGAAAATTTGATCCACCCAAATTTCGAACTTTTTTTCTGTTTTTTTAATTACTCGGTATTGGTGTTGTATTTGATTCTGGTTCACATATTTTAATACTTGGTGACCCAGTGCTTAAACTTTTGGATTGTATATCAGGTGCACTTTCTCGCCCATCTATTTGTGTTTTTTATTTATCAATATATAATTTTTTATATTTAACAACAGTAGACTTTGCCTTTTCAATCATTTGATTACTTTTAAATTCATCATCTAAATAACTAAATTTTCTGTAATTATAATCTAAATAAGTTGACATCACAAAAAACTCGTTTAAAGAATCGTTGAAAACCATCTCAGGTAGAGTTTTTTGTACTTATTTATATATTAATGGATGTAACACTGAAGTTGTTACATATTTCGAGCCGGAAAAAAAAAAAACTAATTAGAAATATCAGTAACCATTCTAAACAAATTATACAGCTTAATTTCTTTTTGTGTAAATTTAAATTTAAATTATTTAGAGTTTAAATTCCAAAAATTTCAAAATGTAACACTTAATATTCAAAATTTCAAAGTTTGCAATTTTAAATTTCAGACTTTTTTTCAAGCTTTGAATTTTAAGTTTGGAATGCAATTGAAATTGAAATTTTAAAGATTAAAACTTTTTTTTTTTTTTTTGAAGTCAAAAATTATAAAGTTTGAAATATTTCAAATATGTAAAAAACTAACTTGAACTTTTATCAAAAACTTCAAGTCTTCAAATTTTAGTTCAATTAACAACCCTAGTTTAATGTATCATTTTTTCCAATTTAATGTCAACTAATTGCATTTTTTAATTAACAAAAATTATATAAATAAAATTATTTTTTAAATTTAATTATTGATTATTGGAAAAGTTTTTTAATATATCATTAAATAATAAAAGTAAAAATATTTTTTTTTACTATCAAAAATCGATTATTAATTTTATAATCTATTATTTTTTATTTATTTATGAATTTTTCATTTAAATTCTTATTGTATATTGTTCTTTTAAAACGTATTTTTGATAGTTTAGAAAAAAATCGTCATCAATATACCAGTAATTTTCATCTTCAAACATATCTTCCGAATCTTCCATTTTGTCTAAAAGTGGAAGTTTCATCAAGAGACCAGATACCAAACCACCTGCAATAGACATACCAAGGGTTAAAACAAGTGCTAAAATCTGGAATCCACCTTGTTCAACACTAGTTCGACCCAGACTGCTAGGATTTCTTCCAGGATATATTTGATATAAGCTTAAAAAATTATACTTAATTTAAATAAAAGCTAACATTTTTTGATAACGCTTACACATTCAAACTAAGCATACTTTCATTCGCTGCAGCAGCAATTATCCCGCTTGCGATTGCTGATATTAATCCTGAAATACCAAAAACAGCAAATACTCCAGCTTTTAAAATCGTTTAACCACAAAAAATATTAACATTAAACAATCAAGTATACTTGAGTCATGTGCTTTAATCTTTTTCAATAAAGGGTTTAAAGCTTTGAGGCAAAATAACGAAACAATTCCTGAAAACGAACCGATGATTACTGAACCCACAGGTCTAGATACAACATCTGCAACTGCTCCAATCGCAACACCACCAGCTAATGTAGCATTTTGAATATGAGCCATTTTGAGCTTACCTTTTCCAACAAGTGCAGAAAATATGAATGCTGTAACACATGATGCTACTAAAGATATATGAGTATTTATAATAGCTCTAACTTTTCCAAACGATGATGCCGAATTAAAAGAAGGCTAGAAAATATTGAGGGTAAATTTTTTTTAAAATTTTTTTTCTTAAATACCCAATATAGCCAAAGAAACAAGGTACCAATCATTGCAAATAAATTCGAATTATAAGATGAACCATCTTTTTGATCTTCAAATTTTCCAACATTAATTACTTTACTTACAGCTAGTCCAAAAAACGCTCCAAAAACAAATATATAAATTGAATTACCAGCATCATGAATCTTTTAAATTTATATGTTTTAGAATTATTTGTTTAAACTCCGATAAAATAAGATAATTTATTAATTATTTATTTTACTTACAACCAAATATTTTTCACAGATGTATTTATTAAAAGTTTGAACCAAAACTTCTATTATTGACATAATTAAGAGCTGAGATATTGTAGCTTTTCCGATCACAACTCCTAATGAAACTAATACTGCAGCTGTGCAATAATCAACCTCCAGCAAACTTATGAATTTTTGATTTAAATATATACAATTCAAAAAAAAATTACTCAATAATTCCTATCTGAAATGTGCCTCTTTTTAACTTAATCATTTGTATCCATCCTAACATTAATATTGCCCATTCAAATACAACAGCAACTACTAAAAAATTGAAGCCAATACTTCCATAGCCATGTCTTTTGAGAAATGTCATGAGGAAACCAAAACCTACTACAAGCATGACCTGTACATCCATAAATTCTGAGAATATTTTATTAAATAAGATTGGAATTTTTCTAAAATTGCATACTTGGATAGATGCTTTCATCATTTGAAAGACTAAATTCGCCAAAAACACCAAATAAAACGATGAATATTACTTGAAAAAAAACAAATAAACCTATCGATTTTACAAATTTTGCCATTTTCAAATTATTTTTTAAATTTCTTAATGCCCAAGAATATAAAGCGTTTCGCTTATCTTCTCTTAAATTTTATTTTTAAATTTCATTAATTGAAAAAATAAATATTACTTTTATAATTTTTCAAATTTTTAACAATGGGCAATTAATTTTTGATAAAATTTACGATACTATTTCTTTTGGGTTTTTAGCGTTTAGACATTAGCTAATTTCAAAAATTTCCTTTAATCAGTAAGATTAGATTGATTATTTTAACTAGAGAACAAGAGTTATAAAAAAATTTCTTAATATTTATCAAGTTTTGATTGAATGAATATAATTTTTCATTTTAAAGTTTTATAGATAATCTTATCTTAAAAATTTATCATTACTATTTTTTTAAAGTGGTTTGAACAATTTTTAAATATAATTTAAAAGAAAAATAGAATTTGTTGATCCTGATTTTGAATTACTAATTATAATTCAAGTATTTCACGCAAATAATTATATTTTATCACATGTTATCACATAATATCGTTTTTTCCTATTTTAATTTTTCTCGGTTGAAATCTCATCTTGATAAAGCCCTTTAGGTCAAATGGATATTTAATTTTTTTTTAAAAACAGGCTATCTTAACTAATAAATTTAAAAAAATTTTTATTTTTCTTTTATTAAAATTCTCAATTAACAAAAAAATTAAATTTAAATTAAATAGATTGAATCCATTCGTTTTGAATTTAAAAAAAAAGCAACATCTAAATTATTTTAAAGCTGTAACTGTAAACCATTTAAAGGGAGAAAAATTTGATTTCAATAAATCTTAAAACTTCTAAATTAAATATTTGAATAATCATAGTTTTATGGTCTGGTTTTCTGTTAAGTAATTCTTGTAATTTTCAAAACTTTCGCTTTCCATCTCCCAAAAAAGTTCATCTTCAAAGTAATCTTCTTGGTTTTTGATTTTATCAAATATGGGTAGTCTCATTAAAAGACCTGTAATAAGTCCTCCTATGATTGAAATTGCTAGAGTCAAAACAACAGATAAAATTTGATAGCCACCTTGTTCAACTCCTGTTCGCCCCAATCCACCATCTGAAAATTCAGTTAAGTTAATGTTGAATTGAAAATATTCACTAGATTCAAATATAGGTATTCGGGATGGATAGTAATCATATAGTCTACAAGCGAAAATAAAAAAATGTGAAAAAATTAAACAAAAAAAAAACTTGTTTCCACCAAACATATCTCTATTGGCAACTGCAGCCACAATACCACTAGAAACTCCGGATATTAATCCTGGTATACCATGAAGATTGTGAACACCACCTTAAAAATAAAAAAATAACAATAAACAAATTTTGTTCCATGTTTATTACAAGTGTCGTGAATATTGATCTTTTTTAATAAAGGAGTTAGATATTGAAATGATATTGTGGAAACAATCCCTGCCAATGACCCAATAATAACTGATCCAACTGGTCTTGTGATCACATCGGCAACTGCTCCAACTGCTACACCACCAGCCAATGTAGCATTTTGAACATGAACCATGTTCAATTTACCTCTCCCCACAATCACAGATATCATAAAAGTAGTAATACACGAAGCAGCTAGAGATAAATATGTGTTTACAATGGCACGTGTTTTAGCCTCATCGTTTACTGCAGTAGCTGAATTGAATGATGGCTTTTATTAAAAAAAAAAATTATTTTTTTTTGATCTATTGAAATATGTTATTTTTTTCTACCCAGTATAGCCAAAGGAATAGAGTACCAATCATTGCAAACAAATCAGAGTTGTAGCTAGATCCTTCTTTATCATTTTTTATTTTTTGATTATGAAGAGCTTTAGCAACACCAAGACCAAAGTATGCTCCAAATGCATGGACATAAATTGATTCACCTATATCATAGGACTAAATATCTTTTTAATATTTCATAATTTTTTTATTTTTTAATCTTACTTTTAAATAATGTACACAAATGTATTCATTAAATGATTGAATTACAACTTCAATAATTGTCATAATAAACAATTGGGAAAGAGTCACTTTACCGATAACTGCACCAAAGCTGATTAAAACTGCAGCTGCGCAAAAATCTGCTTCTAGCAAGCTTTTAATTTTGAAAATTAAATTTTATCGTAAACTAAAAAAATTACTGAGATAGTTCAATTTTAAATGTGTCTGTTTGTAATTCTATCATACGAATCCACCCACGCATTAGAATAGCCCATTCAAGAACTACTGCAGCAATCAGAAAATTGTAACCAATACTTCCAAAGCCATGTCGTCTTAGAAATGTCATTAGAAAACCAAATCCCACGAACATCATACTATGGACATCCATAAACACTAAATTTTTTTTTAGAATTTTTTTATTTAATGTTTTTAAATGATGAAATTAAACTTTACTCGGATAAAGATTTCCTATGTTGCTATTTTCATCTGTATATGATGAATAAAATTCTCCAAAAATACCCAGTAATACAGTAAATATAATTTGAAAAACTATTAAATAGAAACCAATTGATGTAAAAAAGAATTTAATATTCATTTTCTATGTAAAAAAAGCATTTAAATTTTACAATTTTTTGGGAAAAAAAAGCCTTTTTATTTTTATATACACTTTTTTAAATACAAACTTCAAAGTAACTCCATTTCATCTTATGATTAAATAGATTTTTATTATCTTATTTTAATTTATAAAATTAAATTAATAAAATTTGTATTTTGCACTATGTACAGTACGTTTCTAAATAAAGGAGACAGTTTTTAGAGCATTGCTTAAGCAGCTCAAGCGCATAGCAAGCTCACTGCTTATGGTCTGCTTAAGCAGCCCTAAAGCATGTTCTAGCCCAAAGTTCATGAGCAAAGTTCATGAAAAAGTTAATCAGCATGTTGTAGAGCTTAGTTCATAGATATAAATAGATAAAAGAGAAAATATTGAGGTAAGGCATGTTCTAGAGCATGCACCAAAACATTTTTTTTCTCTAACGCATTTTCTAGAACTGCTTAAGCAGTCTAGCGTAACTCTAGAGCATGTGCTTAAGCAAGCTGTCTGCTTTGTTTAGAAGTGTACTGTATGCTTAAAAATTTTTCAAAAAATGATTTACATTTCACTTTTGTTTGAAGCTTTAAAATTTTATTTCAGGTAAGTTGGTTTTTTGGGTGTAGCATTTTTCTATTTTTTTCTATTGTAAAATTTAGTTTTAAAAACAGCAAAAAAAACAGAATTTGATTTTTTTTTAATTTTTCAGGTTTGATATATTATTTTGAAATACAAGAATTTATATCATGAAAGAATTTTTTGGCTTAAAGCTTAATTTGAAGTATTAAGCTGTTCAAAAATATCAAATTCTTAAATTATAAATTTTTTCGTTTTCAAGACTTAATTTAAAACAAAAAATAAAGAATTTTTTTAAATTATGTGTTTGGTACAGAATAAAATATTAAATAGATATTTGAAAAAATTAAAAAAAGTTTAAAAAAATAACTTTGATTAACAAGCAATGGAGAATATTTTGAAAAAATTTCTGTTCATTTTAGATTTTTGAAAAGAACAAAAAAGGAAATAAAAAAAAATAAAATTTTGAATTTAAAGATTATAAGAAAAATTTTTTAACATGTAAAATTCTTATTAAATTAAATATAATTTATTTTATATAGCCTTAAGGGATAACTACTCTAACACCTAAGTTATTCAAAATTTGCTAAGAATTTTAAAATTACCTTCTAGTCTGTGATATAGCGACATCTTTGTCGATACTAAAATACTAAATCTATATTTGTTCAGACTTGTGCAAAAGTCACAAAAAAGTATTTTTAAGTCAAGTCAGAGACTTGAGTTTTTTAAAAAAAGTCAGTAATAATTACATTATTATTTAAGTTGAAATTTTAATTTAAAAATTAAATTTCAAAAAAAATAAGAATAAATTATTTGGAAATTTTTTGGAAGTCAATTCAAAAGACTTTAATAACTGACTTAAATTGACAAAAATAAACATAAAACTGAAAAATTCGTCCGAAATAGATCTTAGATTTTCGTTTAAATTATCTTGTGCCTGGATAATTCAGTTTTTTTTTTAAACGCTTTTACAAGATAAATTTTTAATCTCTTAGTACCAATTTTAAAAAAAAATATTTAATATTATATACATAGAATACATTAATTTGATGATTAAAAATTTTATATAGCTAAAAATAAATCAGAATGATTATAATTTAAAAATAAAATTATATTTACATTATATCTTTGCTATAAAAATATTTTTCTTAATTATTTGAAAAAATTACTAAACTCAATAATTTTTAATTTTTAAAAAGCTTTGAACACCACTGATAGCTAATAAGTTATGCAGTGACTAAAAGCTATTTTAAGTAAAAGAAATATTTTATCTAAAATTCTAAATACATGAAAATTAATTGAAAAAATATTTGTAGTTTTATAAGATTTTAATCAAATTCTCAATTTTAATATATTTGTATATTCATATTTAGAAAAAAACTTGGTTTTAATTTTCATTTTATCTCATTATTAATTTAATTAAAAGATAATATTTTACTAAGTAAGAAAAATTATTATTTTGTTATAAACAGACTAATCATTTATGGCTATTCTAGTTGTTCATTATTGATCTTTAAGAATTCCTCAATATTCCAGTCATTCTCATCTTCAAACATATCTTCTCGAAATTCAATTGAATCTAGTATAGGAAGCCTCATTAATAATCCTGTTATTAATCCAGCTAATATTGAAATAACGAAAGTCAATATCAAGGACAATAATTGGAAACCAGCTTGTTCTAAATTGTTTCGATCTGAAAAAGTCTCAAAAAATTCAATTAGAGAATATTTATTGGCTAAAAACTCATTTGGAAGTTGATTTTGGACAGTTTCATCTAAGCTTTTAATGATGAAGATCAATTGATAAAAGTTAAGAATCAAAATTTTATGTAAAATACTTATTAATATCTGGATTAGTAATACCAAACATATCTCTATTGGCAACTGCAGCCACAATACCACTAGAAACTCCGGATATTAATCCTGGTATACCATGAAGATTGTGAACACCACCTTAAAAATAAAAAAATAACAATAAACAAATTTTGTTCCATGTTTATTACAAGTGTCGTGAATATTGATCTTTTTTAATAAAGGAGTTAGATATTGAAATGATATTGTGGAAACAATCCCTGCCAATGACCCAATAATAACTGATCCAACTGGTCTTGTGATCACATCGGCAACTGCTCCAACTGCTACACCACCAGCCAATGTAGCATTTTGAACATGAACCATGTTCAATTTACCTCTCCCCACAATCACAGATATCATAAAAGTAGTAATACACGAAGCAGCTAGAGATAAATATGTGTTTACAATGGCACGTGTTTTAGCCTCATCGTTTACTGCAGTAGCTGAATTGAATGATGGCTTTTATTAAAAAAAAAAATTATTTTTTTTTGATCTATTGAAATATGTTATTTTTTTCTACCCAGTATAGCCAAAGGAATAGAGTACCAATCATTGCAAACAAATCAGAGTTGTAGCTAGATCCTTCTTTATCATTTTTTATTTTTTGATTATGAAGAGCTTTAGCAACACCAAGACCAAAGTATGCTCCAAATGCATGGACATAAATTGAATTTCCTGAATCAAAAACCTAATTTTGATTTACATTAAAAAAATAAAAATTATTTTATTTTTTAGGAACTAAATAATTTCATTAAAAATTTTTAATTTTTTTCTTAGAATCTTTAACTTTATCTTATTAACACTAGAAACACCAAACGAGGCAAATTGACTCTATTAACTAAATTTTTACTTTTAAATATTTTACACAAATATATTTATTGAATGACTGAATTACAACTTCTATCACCGACATTAATAATATTTGAGGAAGAGAAACTTTGCCGATAACTGCTTTTAAAGAAATAAGTACTGCAATTGCACAATAGTCAGTATCAATTAAACTTTTAAAAAAAAAATATAAGATTTGAATTTTTGACTAAAAATTATTTTAACTTAGCAACATCAATTTGAAAGGTCGATTTTCTAAATTCAATCATTTGTATCCATCCTTGGATAAGTAATGCCCATTCAAGAACAACACATGAAGTTAAAAGATTGAATGCAATGCTTCCAAATCTGTATTTTTTTAGAAAAGTCATCGAAAAACCATATCCTATTAAACTGGTACTCTTTAAGTCCTTAAGATCTGAAAATTGAAAAAATAATTTTTAATCTCTAATTAAATTGATCTAACTTTGATAAAGATTTTCGATTTGATTGCGTTTTGGATTGCTTGTATTGAATTCACAAAATACTCCAAGCAAAACTGTGACAATTACTTGGAATATTGTCAGGTAAAAGCCAATTGATTTGAAATAATTTGCCATTTTAGTTAATTAATGTAAAAAATTATCAAACAAAATATTGCTAAATACTGTTTAACTTTTATACTATAATAAAATGATTATTTTTTTCTTTAGATAAAAATATAAATCAAGATATTTTTTTATTTAAATAATTGAGTTTTAAAAACGTCAAATGTGTTTGAAAATATTTTCAAAACTTATAAGAAACAAGAAAATATATTTAATTGATTAAGTCGTTAAAAAATCAAAATGAAAAATTTAAAGTGATTAGTGGTTAAAAACTCATATTTTTTATTTTTAGAATTTTAAAAAATTACAAAAGTAATCAGTTGAATTATATTTAGGATTTTATTTTTATTTTTTTTTTTAATTTTTAATTAAAATGTTATTTAAAATTATAAGGTTTGTCCATAGCAAAACGACAGTACTCTTTTAATTCACCAGTTTAAAAAGCATATTTTTAACATAAATGAAAATCTATAAAATATATTGAAAAATTCTAGTTTAATAATTTTTAATTTTTGTTAAAATAAATCAAATTTTTTGAGCAACGACTCCGATCCAACACAGATTACTGCATCGAGTTGATCATCTACATCTACACCTACACAATTCATTTGGATAACAAATTGTTATTTTTATCAAATAAATTTTAGTTTAAGTCAAATTTGATTCTAGAAATTAGATTAAAAAGGCAATGCTTTATTTGTAAAGCCATTAATCCTATTATACCGAGTTATCTTGTAGACATTATCAAATTAAACGAAAAAATAAGAGAACAGTTAATAAAATGAAAAACAATTCTACAACTTGAGTTTTTAAGATGCTTTGTTATAGAATAAAAAAGGAAGTTAAAATTTAACATAAGAAGCACTCAATTTTAATTTTCAATTTTTTTTTAAATCACCGGCATTTGCAAAAAAGCGTAATTGTTTGAAATGATATATTTTTGACTTAACACTAGAAAATCCAAGAGGTTTTTTAGATCCCTTTTAATTAATTTAAACTTAATTATTTTATGAATGAATTTTCTAAGATAGTTCTTAAAAATCAACTATTTTGTTTTTAATTCTTAAAAAATTTTAACTAATTTTCAAAAAAAATATTTAAATTGATAAATTCGAAATTTTTATTAATAATCTGTCGGTCTTTCTAGTGTGAAAGAAGCCATTTAATGCAAAGAGGAAAAAGGAATAAGAACAAAAAGTTTTTTTTTAAATGATATAAAAGAAATTAAGAAATTAATGGCAAATAATAATATAAGTTTTTAACACTCAAAGGACCGGCTATTTTTGTCAAAATTTTGTTTAAATGTTACATTAGTTCTATAAAAGTTTGTAACATGAAAAAGGCTAAATTTATTAGACCATTATCAAATATTTAAAAAAAATATTAAAACATGAATATATGATTGATAGTTAATTAAAAAATTAAATTTGAATTTTTGAAAAAGTGTCAAATTGACATCGCCGGTCCTTTAGGTGTTAAAAAAAATTTTATCCATTTAAGATCATAAGAGTAAAAAATATGAAAAAGAAAAAAGGTTGCGAAATTACAGCAAACTAGCAATCCTCTGGAAAGTTCATTTGAGACTTGACATAAGAGGATTTTTGATTCGGGAATTCTTGAGCTCTCAATGAAAACATTAATATAATCTTGTATGAGAGAAGTTATTAGTACATTTTTGTATTTAAGATTGTTTTTTACGTATTTGTTGAGTAAAATATTAAGTCTGGATTCAATTTTATCAACTATTTTTCTTCTAGAAGTCTGAAAAGTTGGGTAGATGGTGTGTCATAAGGAGGAGATGAAAAATTGAATTAAAGAATGTATTCTGAATTATTTGAAGTCTTTGAATGTTTGTCTGGGAGATACGCGGTAATATGAAAAAACCATAGTCAACAATGGAGCCTATATACAGCTTTTCTAGGGCTTCTAAAGATTACCCATTGAGGTAGGTCTAGTTTTGGCTTTACCGAATAGGCCCTCACTTATTTGAGGGGCTGTTGTTAGTGTTGTTGAGTAACGTCAGTGACGGCCACTGGGTTACGAAAAAAGTTAAAATTTAGAAAAAAAATTTCTACCGGGACCATTAAGACGGCCAAAACCAAATTATGGCGGTTCAGTGACAGTCACTGACAGTTTCCAACACTAGCTAAAGAAGAATTCAAAGAACTTGAAAGGTTCCAACAAAATATTATTAACTCTTAAAGAAAGTAGACACAAATATGAAAAATGTAAATACTAATGCGTATTTTCAAATTATTCAACGCTTCATTTAAATTTGATTGTGTACAGTGATGCAATCAAATTTGTAACTTTTTGAGATGAGGCTGAGAATTTATCAAAAAAGTCTTTTAAATAATAAAATTTGAACATTCATCTTAAGCTCAGCCTCAACCCCATCCAAAAAATTTACAAATTTGATACGTCACTGTACCTAAAATATGGAAAAGTTCAAAGATCTTTATGATCTCAAAAAAAACAAAACTTCGGATAACCTTACGCTCATCTCAAGGATGACAAAATGACTAGGAAAAATATCAATATTAAGTTAATAATAACATGATTTGAAGGAGTTTCTTTTTCTTCACAAAAAAATTCTCATTTTTTTTCAAATAAGTTAACAAAACATTGCAAAAATATACAGATATTGAATTAAAAATATTTTTAATAATTTTTTTTAATTAATTCTAAATTCACCAGAAAAGAATAAAAAATTAAATTTTTTAACTTTTATTTTTTAAATTATTAACAAGATTAAAAGTTTTGAATAATTGGTTGAAACCTGAAACAAAATTTTCTCAAATAGATTTATTTTATCACTTTGAGGATTTAAAATAAAAAGCAAAAAATTAATCAAAGATTAAATAATTTAAAAATATTAGTACAAAACATAACCCTTTTATTAAAAGAACAAAAAAATCATACTTTTCAATTTAAATTTTTAAAGTAAAACATTAGTTCTCATTTTCTTATAAACAAAAGGTCTCATTAATGCCCAAAATAAATACAGTATATAAATAATTTGTAATCTTGACTTTTGTTAGTACTCAGCTTAAATATTGATTATATATATATATTAAAAAAAACATTAATTTTGATCTGTTCTAATAAATCTTAAACTATTACAAATACTGATATGTTAACTGCCGCAAACATTTTAACAATTAAGGGTGACTAGATAAAAGGTACCATGTAATTTTTATCGTTTCTTAATTGTGTGTGTGTGTTGATTTTACATTCTTCTATTTTGGGTGGAAGACGGGCTCTGATATTGATAATCAAAATTGGGGCTATTCATGTACGTATGAGTCGATTTAGTCGGCAAACTATTAGGTGCATGATTATATTGACTATTTACTCTCGAAAATGGATCAGCGTGTAACGGTGGCTGTTGGGGCAAAGACCTAAGCCCTCGGTTGTATTCATCTTCTGAATATTCAGGATCTCTGTACGTCGGATTCATGCGCTGATTGATCAAAACCGGATTCAAACCCATCATTTGGTTCGGCTGAGGCTTGGGCGGTGCCGGCGGTCCCATATAAATCCCGGTGATGGGATCGACATATTGTGACGTTGCTGGAGAAATAGTGGCGGTATTCGGTGGGCCTGAGTTCACCGAATAGTGGTCGTAAAGCCGGTTGGCATTGTAAGGCTTTGTTACAGCTGGTGGTCTTTGATAATTGGGATGGGCCGATATGCCGAGAATTTTGGCCGCAGCGGGCGCCACTGGCATATTTGGCGAGGTAACCTTGATCATGGGTGGCTTATGGTGATGTCCATCGGCCGAACTAGAGGACGAAGAACGCGACAACGATGGCATCGGTGGATTAGTCGCTCGCCAATATGCTTCCAAAAAATCTGCCAAATGATCACAAGCATCTTCCAATCTATTCTCATCAAGTATTACATCAAAATAATTGGGATCTGTTTGCGACAGTTTTTCAGCATGCGACAACTGTTGTTTCATCATACTTGAGCTTTTCTGCGATTTGTTTCGAGTTTTAATCAACCGCTGCAATACTTTAATTGAGTTTATTTTCAAGTAAACAATTATGGGCGCTAGTGAAGTCTTTAACAATTGAGTCGGATGATTAATGCAATCGCAATCTAGAACAATAAGCTGAAGAAATTTTGCCAATTCGAATATGCGCTCAATTTCGTGTTGGACCTCGGCAGCATTCGAATTGGATGGATTTGTAGACGAATTAGCACCAGAGTTAGTCGACGAGGCCACATTATTCTTGACCGGATTGGAAAGTGATCGCTTGCTTGTGCCAGGCGTGCTAAGTGCCGAACGTTTTGCTTGCGATAAATCGGCTGTAACACGGGTTATTATAATCCGGTTTTCGAATCGTTGTTTTAGAAAATCGAATATGGCTTTTTGCATCATGTCGGTCACTTCGAAGCCTTTGAGTGAAGGCCCCACAATTACAACTGGCCTCATTGAAGGAACTACCTCGTAAACGGGTATATTTCCGACTTTTTTGTTGAAAAAAGTTTTTTTCTGCTTGGCCTGTGTTGATGGCGTTGTCGAGCCATTGCCAGTAGCATTGTTCTCTTGACCAGACGTATTGGTTTTGTTCAAGCTTTCGCTGTCCTCATTTGCTTCTCCGTTTCCAGCAGCGTTGTTCAATTGATCGTTATCAAGACTCGACATTGATGCAGCTTTGTTGTTTTTATCAGATTGCTGTAGTTGTTGTACTGGATTGTTTTTTCCCAATTTGGCATTTTTTAACGTGTTCTGAATTTTGATTGCTTCCAATTTGTCCGGACTTGGTATGAATCCACATTCGCAGCCTTCTTTTACCAGCCGTCCGATCCACCAGTCGTTGTTGAATTTCTTTATTTAAAAAAATTATATATTTTTTTCAATCATTGTAGGATAAACAATGTTAAAAATGAAATAAAACTTTTTTCTTTTAAAATCAATCTATATTTTTTATTTTATTTGAAAGAGCTTTTTTAAATCTATCACACATACTCACACAATTTGATTTGAAACTTAAAATAAGATCAGTTTTTTCGTCTCAATAGAGAATATATTTTAATTTCTGAATTTGTTGAAGAGCTTTTTAGACATCTGTCAGCGAAGTTATGTCTGTTGCCAGTTTTCGCCATGAAACTAAACATAAACTGATAGACAATAGACAATTTAAATTACCTTGAATTGGTTTCAAAAAGTTTCTAAATTTTTGGGTTTTTTAAGGACAAAAAATTCTAATTTATTAAAATAAACTTTACTCTGTTTCACTTAATAGTCTTGTACTTTAATTAATAAAACCTCCATCTAAATTATTAAAAAATGCATCTAAATAAAATCTTAATAAAGGAGAAAAAATGCTAACATTTTAAAATAAAATTATGGTAAACTGTTGACTAGTTAAAAAAAATAAAAGAATTAATAGCATAAAATATTAAATATAAGATTGAATGCCGCTTATAATTATATTTAATAATATAAGACAAATTAAATAGAAAAATAGAAAATCAATTAAAAAAAAGATTTTTGTTGTTGTTGAAATTGCAGCTCAAAATGATTATAACTATTTTAAATTTTACTAGATTAGACATTTTTTTATTCAATACCGATTTTTTAATAGTCAACCGAAAAGTTTATTATAATTAGCGGTCAGGCAAATTATAAGCCTTTTTAAAGAGTTGAATTCTAACAAATAAAAAACAAATATTTATATTTATACTTTTCAGATCAATCTTGTCTGATGTGGCTAATTTTTATTAATTTTTCTTAAAACTGGAAGCATCAAAACGAGTTATTTGACTCGTTTTCGTTTTGTGAGACTTTTTTTCTGTCTTCGTGCTTTATTCCAGGATTTCAGTTAATTTGTTTTTTTATAGATTTGCAAACTTTTTATTATTCTCACGATCAATACATTGATTTGCAAGTTAAATTCATATTTTTGAATTTAAAAATTTAGTCAAATTACTAGTATTGGTGCTTCTAGTAGGAAATATATGTTTCACTATGCTAAAACAAATAAAATTTGACAGAATCTCTAATTAGTTTTGAAAAATTTTCTCATTTTACTCATTTTTTTATGATGAAAAACAATTATGTTCATATCCTTTAAATTGATTTAGATTAAAAAAAAAAGAACAAAAGTGATTTCGACTCCTTGATGCTGCTAGTGTTAATGGCAATCTTTGAAAAGCATCAAATTAATGATGTTTTTCAGCAAAATTTACTTTATTCTTTTAAATTCAAATTTCTACTTTAATAAAATCAATAATTCGCTAAATTAAACAAAAAGAGTTAATTTTCTAAAATTATTGTTTTGTTTTATTTATTTGTTTTCTGTTCAAGCAGAGTTCTTTCAAAGAAATTTGCTTTAAATGTTCTTAAAAATAGCAAAAATTTACTTATAAATTACATATTGAAAATGTTATTCTAGTAAAAAAAATATTGGCTATAAATCAAGTGTTAATAGAAGCCTAAATGATTTTCAAGCTGTAGAATAATAATAAAATTCCTAAAAATAAAATTATTAGTGCTTAATTTTAGAAAATGTAAAAACAATGTTTAACAGTTTACTAGGAAAAAATAAAATTTTGAAATTTTATCCTAAAATCGATTAAAGCAAAAAAATCGATTTTTTTCTCAAAATTAATTATTAATTCTAATAATTGATATTTTATTAGTTAAATAATCATAAATACGATTTGATAAATTAGAAATTTTTTCGATCTATTTCACTTCATTAATTAATCTTACATGTTTAATGTGAAGATAATCTTTGACGTCAAAGCTAACAATCATATCCAATGGAACCGGTGCATTATGTTCCTTAGATGGATCATATGAAACATTTGTCCGAACTGCAAATAAGACTGGCTTTGTCTTAGAAAATGAAAAAAATTAAAATTTTATTTTTTTTTCAAATTCAATGATTATTTACCCTGCATAATTCAATTTCTTGTTTGGCATCTTGACTTCGTTGTTGATGCTGTTTGTTTTCTGTTTTATTTCGGCCAGCAGTAGCAGTGCCACCAAGATTTGCACTACTACTACCACTCGCTATGGGATTTAATCTGGAAATTTTATTTCTCTCAGCCTCTTCGTAGCTAAAATCGCCGCCGCTAGACGGACCACTGTAATTTGAATCGTTTGATCCCTGACGATAAAACGAATTGTCGGAAAAATTTTTTTGATTCGGAAGCTGACGAGCGTTCAAGTGCTGCGATCGCCCTAGATTATTCGAAGCGTTCGTAGCCGTAGTGTTCTGATTGAAAGAATAAAGTAAAAAGTTTTCTTGAGAAGGATTTGTTTTTAGCTGTGAAGATGAATATAAATTAGACATATTATTAGGTTGGCAGCATATCCAACCTCATCTCTTTGAGCAAAAAATCTTAATTTTTTGAGTTTTTAATCTAAACTCTATCTAAATTTTAATTTTTAAATTTAACCAAATTAAAAAAAAAACTATTTTATCGATTTTGAACTAGCATGCATTTACATTGAAAAAAATTTCAAAATAATAAAATTTAATTGTAGTATCATATTTATTTTTGAAGGTGTTAATAACAAAACTCCATTTTTCTAAAAATGCTAATAGCTTTATTCAAATTTCACCCACATTTTTCCTTGATGATTAATATTTCCTCAAAATTAGGTATTATTTTGGCTTTTCTAGGAGAATTATTTCCTTTAAAATAAATACATGTAGTTATGGTATCTGGCTCTTTTGCATTTGGGGAGTAAAAGCATCATTACTTAAGCTTATTAATTCTTTTTGAATATTTCTAGGCAAATGTTTCACTGATGTTATATATTTTAAGCATCATTCGATTTGAAAAAAAAAACATGATAAATATCTCAATTTGACACAATATTTTATTAGCTTAGTTAGATCTTTGATCAATAATTTACGAGTCTGATATCAACTTTGAAATAAGTTATTATTTCCTTTTATTTGTTTGAAAAGTTGGGGATTATACTTCGCTTTTTCTAATTTAATCATGAAAAATATAAATTAATCTTTTTCAAAAGACTTAGAAAAACAATGAAAAAAAAATAAAAAATAATTTTTTAAAGACTTTTCATTTTAAACTCATTTTTCTAAAATATCGACTCTAAAGAGTAGAAATTTTCATTTTAAGGCTTTTAACTTTTTTGAACCAAAAAAATAGCAAAGAAATAAAGTAAAATATTTCGTTGAAAACTCAATACTTTTGTGATCAAATATAATTTATTATTTTTCATGTTTAAATACTAATAAAACATATAAAAATATTAATTTTATGGTAAAGTAAAAATTTTGATCAAATTTAATTTTTCAAATATGCTCAAAATTTTTTAAAATGAATTGATATTAAATTCCACATTTAAGATTTTTTGACTAAATTTAATTAAAATTTTTACTCTACTATAAAATTAGCATTTTTATTCTAAAAAAAAAACGTGTGAAGATTAATTTATTGAAACATGACAAATAATTATAAAGTATTGAGTCTTCAAAGAAAAATTTTAATTGAATTTTTTAGTAGATAACCTAAATCATTAATAATCAAAAAATATTTTTAAATTATTTTTTAAATTTAGTGTATAAACGTTTTATGCTATACAATTTAATAAAATTAATGAAACATTAGATAAAGATAAAAAAAACAAAAATAGAAGTACTTGCGTATATTGTGTAACAAACAGCAATTTTTACACTTCCTTACTTGACTTTTAAGCGTTTCTCTATATAATTACGCCTTTTTTTGTGAAGCAAAATTTAAAATTAAATTATAAAAAATCAAATTTAAAATTTGTTTTTTTTTTCTAGGCTCTTAACTAATAAAAATATTTTTAAAGTCAAACTATTTTATTGATAAATTTAATCTAATGAATTAAATTTAATAAAAAAAAGAAATTAAAAACAAATTATTTGAAAAACATTGAAAAATAAAGAAATAATAGAGTCTTAAAGACTTGTCATACTTGTCAGTCCAAATTTATTTTATTCTATAAATATTTTCGAATTTTTTTAAATAAAATTCTTTTTTCTAAAATATCGATTCTACAAAGTAGAAATCATCTAATTTTATTGTCTTTCATTAAGAGGTAACTAAAAAATTTGAATTAAGAATTATTTCAATCGAATATCTTTTGTTAAACGAATATTGAAATTTATCTAAAAAAATGAAGTTCATAATTTTCTAAATTTTTTATATAAATTTTTTTCAATTGAAAATTTAAATCAAATAAAAAATCAACAGATTTTAACTTAGATTTTAATTATCCTAATGTAACATATTTTTTGTTTTTCCTTTATATGTTGTTAAAATTGAGTTGCAGTAATTTAATGCAAAAACTTATCTTGATACTAGCTTTGTTTGTATCTTTGATTTTACTGCTTCTTCTATCTCATTTTCTTCTTTAATTGCTTTTTGTTTTTGTTCAACAGAAATAAAAAGCAGATTTAGCTAGATGCATTTATATTAAATCAAGAAACTTGAAACATAAGGAAAAACATTTAAAAAATTGTTGGCTCATTATTAAATTTCAGCTTAGGCTAAAGCACCTATCAGACTAGAAAAAGAATATTTCAGCAAAGCTATTCTAAAGTTAAACTTAAATAATTTGCAAAACTGAAAATCGATCAAAACTAAGCAATATTTAATCTTTTACTATATTGGTGTTCGATTATTATGCAAATATAAATATAGTTAACAGGTAACAGGAATCTGTTGCGCAACCCATTTAAAATTATTGAATTCAAAGCTTTTCTTGCTTTTAGAGAAATTCGCTCCAT
The DNA here is from genome assembly GCA_016987375.1 of Brachionus koreanus. Lineage (NCBI taxonomy): Eukaryota > Metazoa > Rotifera > Eurotatoria > Ploima > Brachionidae > Brachionus > Brachionus koreanus. The sequence goes on from PJRA01000412.1 coordinate 2,442,130, forward strand.
TCAGAACTGACTTAGTATTGATAAATCTCAAAAACTATAAAGCTATTTGGTTAATACACATGAGTATTCTTTATTCTAGATTAATGAATTATTAATATCCAAATAGATTTATATCTACTATTGTTTTTTTCCTCATTAATTGCCAAAAATCAACTCCGAATAAAAATGATTTATTAGTTTTAGATGATTTTAGAAATGTTTCAAATTCTAATGAATACAAACTACTAATGTGGAGTTTTTACTTGAAAAATTGTATATATGAGCTATGATTTATATTGATTTATCTTCTCTAATTATTTTTAGTACCCTAATAAAAAATATAACATAAAAAAATCCTCGATTTCAATGATTTATGGCTGCTTATTTATTTAAAAATTACTAAAAGTTAAATTTTTGGCAACATAAATTCTTGGATTATACAATTATTCAAAAATTTGCTTTAATAAAAAGCAGATTTGAAAAATTTTTTTTAAATTAATATTTTAATAAAACAAATGCCAAAACTTTTGTCGTGAAAAATTAATTTTTTTTGAGTTCGAATTTATTCGTAGACTTTAAAACACAAGCTTTTTTAATTATCTATGTGGAATAATAAAATTTCTATTTATTGATTTAGCCATTTCTCAATTAAATTCAAATTAAAGAAACTTAATATAAAAAAATAATTTATTTTAATAATGTTTCTAATAGTTTGGCTTGAAAAGTAAATAATAGTAGCTGCGGTCCAGGACTATCTTATCAATAAAGAATGTTTAGTTTTTTATCAATTACGGAAGGTATTAAACTGTATTGAGTTAGAACAAAATTAAATGTTTGAACAATTCTCCTCTATTAACAAAATTAACCTATTTGCAATTCAACAAGCAAAAAGAAGTAAACTAAAAAGCTAAAAAATGATCATAATAATTAAAACAATAGTTATTGATACTAATTTTTGCATTATTACTTTATTCCTATATGTCTGATGGATTTAAAATAACAAAATCGAAGCAATACTTGCTGCCTATTTTACCACTAGTTGTAAGCTAATCGTCTAAGAGAAATTTTATCAATTAAGAACTATTACTTATTAATTATCATAATTTGGAAAATCAAAGCCCTTAGTAGTGCATATCTGAAGCCTTAGTGAGGATATTATGCGGATTATATTATCATAAAAGTGGCATTGTTGCACCCGGTGTCGAATTCGCCTGCTATTTAATTACTTAACTGGTTGGAATTTCTACTGAAAAATTGCACAGTAACTAGAACCGTTGGCAAATTTCTAGTTTACTTGAGAGGAAAAACGAATAATTTTTGATTGTAAATAAATCGAACTAGAAGGATGTAGATGAGGAAAAATATATTTTTTTCTTTTAGAACATAATTTTAGTATTCATCAAGCTAGAATTATTAATTATGATGATTAATGCTGTGTACAGAGGAATCATTATTCATTATTGCTAAGGCACTGCTTTAAAATTGCTGAGCAAAAATCAATAGTTCTTATTTTGAAATCTAAACTAAAAAAGCTAAGCTTTATGCTAATTTATTTTATACTAATTTTCTAACTTTTGGACAAATAAAGATCATAATTATAAAATTTTGTAAATTTTTTTATTAGATTTTTTCTAAAAAAATGAGAAAAACAAGCTTTTCTTTTTAATAAATTTTTTTTAAATTTTTGTTTAATAATATAAGCAAATAAATTAAGTGTGCGCAAACAAATTAATTTATTTATTTATTTTTTTTATTTGTTAAAATTAATAAAATATAACTTTTGGCAATTGAATTAATCTAATGAGCTTAATAATTAAAACAATATTGTCGCTAGCTGATGAATCAAGTTGACGTGCCTTGAATTTCTCTTTTAATTCTCAAAAGATTTAACTATGGTTAAAACAAGTTTTTTGTTTTTTAAAAAAATCTAAGCATGAATAACCGAGTGGCTTTATACACATGAATTTAGCTCAATCACATAAAAATATTTCTTTTTTTATTTAACAAGCTTATAATGACTATTAATTTCTGATTAAATTCAACATAGATTATTATTTATTAGAATTATTTTCAATATTTCATTATAATTCTTGTCTTACTAAAATAAATATAAATTTTGGATTATTTTTAGCCAAAACCAAGCATTCGGGCTTTTATTGCCACCTCAAACAAAAAAAAATTAATAAATTTAATAACATTTAATTACACAATAATAGTTTGCTGAAAAAAAACTTATTTAATTTTTTTGATCAATTAATAAAATCTGATGTAAATAGAGCTTTATGTTGAAAAAAAAATAAAAAATTTTGACAAAAGGGTTGTAAATTTTATTGATTTAAACGAAAAAAAAGCTAGAATTAATCGAAATTTTTAAACGCAAACTGTCCATATTGTGAAAACATTAAAATGGATAACATAGCCAAAAAAAAAGGGAAATAATGTTTCATCTATTCTGGGCAGATTTAAGTTAAATGGATTTAGAATTTACTTTTTTTTAAAGAAAAAAAAACATTTAAGAAATATTTTATGTAGATGTATGTAATACTCGTTTTTCTTGCATTTCCTCTTCACCCTCACGATTTTGAACCCGAACTTCTGTTAACTTTAATGAATAGTCCTCTGGTGTTAACCAATTGGGTTCGTCATCAAACATTTCTTCTACATCTTGGATTTGTTCAATGATCGGTAATTTCATTATGTATCCAGTGAGAATACCTCCTATAATGGCCATACCAAGAGTCACAGCAAGAGCTGCCATTTGATAGCCACCTTGCACAGCTCCTGTTCGGCCTATGCCCCCTTGAGCAAATTCAGTGGCATCTAGAGAAAAATTGGAATATTCTGTTGAATTTTGCATTGGTATTCTCGATGGATAAAACACGTATAATCTATTTCCGTTGTAATTTTCACGAGTAGCCGTGGCAGCTACGATCGCACTAGCTATGCCAGACAAAAGACCCGGCATACCATGCAAATTGTTAACACCACCTTTGAATTTTAGAAAATATAAAATTTTTTATCACAGCACTTTTTTAAATTTATTTTTACATGTATCATGAACAATTGTTTCGTTAAGCGTTGGTGTCAAAAACTGGAAACCCAATGTTGATATTAAACCAGCAATTGTTCCAATTATCATTGCGCCAAAAGGCTCAATTTGCATGTCTGCCACAGCTCCAACTGCTACACCACCAGCTAATGTAGCGTTTTGTATATGCACCATGTTCAATTTGCCTTTTCCAACCAAAAGTGAAATAATGAATGTGGCCACGCATGATGACGCTATTCCCAAGAATGTGTTAATGATTGCTCTAGTCTGTCCTTCATCAACTGCAACAGCTGAATTAAAGGAAGGCTGATAAAAAAAATTTAATAAACAAATACTTTCTATTTCAAATAGTTACCCAATAGAGGAACAAAAAAACTGTACCAATCATAGCAAATAGGTCCGAATGATAGTGGGAACTTTCTTTGGTACTCTCAATTTCTCTTGTTCCTTGAAGAACTTTGGAAACAGCTAAGCCAAAATAAGCTCCAAATACGTGTACATAAATGGACTCTCCGACATCATAAGCCTTAATTTTTTTTTCAGTAAATTAATATTATTTAAGCTTAATTAGATTAGTTTTACTTTTAAATAGTGTAGACCGATAAGCTCATTTACTCCTTGAATGACAACTTCGAATGTGGCCATGATTATTAATTGTGACAAACTCGCTTTTCCAATTACAGCGCCAAAAGATATTAGAACAGCTGCTGCACAAAAATCAGCGACTAAAAGACTTGAATTTAAAAAAAAAATTTTAAATAAAAATATTTTTTTTTTTTTTCAAAATTTTTAGACTACCTTTTTACGTTAATTGTAAAGTCAGCCTCTCCATTAATGCCAGCTTCTAACCAGCCACGAACCAATATCGACCATTCAAGAACAAAAGCAGCAATTATGAAATTAAGGCCAACTGCACCATATCCATATCTTTTGAGGAAAGTCATCAAAAATCCGAAACCGATAAACATCATGCTGTGAACATCCATAAACACTAATTGATTTAGAATTAAGTAGGTTTAAATTTAACTATTTTGCTGAATGATTACTGGCATAAAGACCGGGAATTTGATCTTGTCCATAAATAGGATCATATTTTGTAAACAAGGCAAATAAAATTATAAAACAAAAATGAAAAAGAACTAAAAATATGGGAAATATTTTTGATTTGATTGCCTTGTTAGTTAGCTTATGGTTAGACATATTCACTTTTTTGGATATTAGCAAATTCAAATTTAACTGTTTTTATTTTAATAAAAAAAAAGCTAAGCTTAAATAGATTTTGGCTTGGAAAATAAGATTGCATTACTTGAAATTAAGTTATTTATTATAAAATTTTATGGTTTGAGTCTAAATGCCAGATTAGGTAGATGTTTTTATGATGTTAAATAAACGCTTACTTGCATACAAACCAGAAGAGTTTGTAGAACCATTTTTGTCCAAATTGTATTTGGAAAAAAAGCCCATCAATACCACGAAGGCTACATGAAATAGAGCCAGATAGATGGCAAATGTGTAGCGCTTTTTTGGCACTGGATGATGAGTATTTTGGCGCAAAAATTTATACTCAATTGTTTGTCGCCTTTCGGTGTCCATTTATTTGATTTTCTAAATTTTTTCAAAATTTAATTTTTGTCGGAATCGGGCTATTTCGATCAAATGAAAACAAAATATTTCGTCTTTAAATTTAAAATAGAAATAGAATTTAAAAAAAATTAATCCTAAAACTGAAGCTTGAATTCTATTATTAGAAGTTATTCTTCTAATAAAACTGAAATAATTAGGTCTCATTCCTTTTCTTTTTAGAATATACATTCCTATTTAGAGCTAAAAGCTACTTTTAATTTTAGTGCAACCAGTTGTTTTTGTTCGTAAATAAAATAAAAATATCCTAAATTTTCTCTCTATTCACCATCAATGCTATTTTGAATGATTTACGCAGTTTTGTCTATCCTAATTTAAAATGTTCGGCACATTGGCATTCAAATACTCGCGGCGATTAAAATAGACTTTTAGTTTTGTGTCAATTTTTCTATCAGAGATGTACATCTATCCTTAATCTAAGTTTTTTGCCAATTTCAAATTTTAATTGTCTTATCTGTAATGCTAAGATTGTAAATCAATCGCTAGATATGTTATGGTGACCGAGTTTTTAAAATTTAAATTCTCGAATGAATTAGATTTTCAAAAGTTTGATTTAAATGCTATGTGTACGCTTTGATTTTGAGAAATTTTAATTATCTTGTTTTATAATAAAACATTCAATAATACTTTTATTTTAAAATTTAATAAAATAATTGCAAAAAAATAATAGTGGGTGAACCATAATTCTTTGCATAAATCAAAAAAAATCATAGAAATCAAACAGATACTTGGAATATTGTGGACCTATTGATCAATTTGTCTTTAGATCAATAAAGGCTTTATTTTTGATTCGGATTGATCAAAAGTTATCCGAAAAATCTGTTAAAATGATTGAATTTTAAAATTATTAAAAATTGGCAAATAATTGCAAAT
>PJRA01000412.1:2449655-2462616 GCA_016987375.1 Brachionus koreanus
AGTTAAATGATAAATAATTAATTAAGAAACAAATTTGAAATTTAATCAACACCTCTCTGATTGGAACGTCTTTGTCTGCTGGTGGTTTAACATATTTGAGACGAATTGCTAAACTACTAATGCTGAATATACTCTATTTTTGAACTGCTCAAACGTTTTCCTGTTCATTTATTCACATTGCGTATCATTTCAGCTTTGTTACTATTTTTGGTTGGTAAAAGAGTTCTTTATTATCCGAAAACTCTAGAGACAAAAAGATTTTTTGACTTTTAGCCCATTGATAACCACAAGTCCATTCTTTCAAATCAATTGAATGCATTGTTTTGTATTCCTTTAAGCTATTGACATAATTATTGCTTAATTTATTTATTGATATTCATTTTTTTTTATATAAAAGGGTATTTAATATCGATTTTGAAATTTTAAAACAGATAAGGCCTTTTAAGTAGTCCTGGTATTTATTTTTTTAACCCGAAAAAATATTATATTCAGATATTCCGTGAATTTATTTGTTTTAAAATAAAGTAGTATTTGAACTTAAAAATATTTCATTCATGTTATTTTTGATTAAAAAAATCACATTAAATTCTGAACTTTTTAATTTATTACATTATCAAAGATATCAGACTAGATTTAAAAAAAATAAAGATAATTATCTTGAAATATGCATTTGGTGCAGCACCAAAAACTAAAAAAATAAAGAAATTTTTTTTCTGTTTTAAAATCAAGTCTTGACAACGCAATTAAATTAAGAATTTTGAGTTTGATGTGAAACTAAACCCGTGGTTACGCTACTAAAATTGATAATGTTTGAAATTTTAGTATTGTTACGTCATTATTGGTAAAAAGACCTAACAGCAACAGCATTAACTGGTGAAATACTTTATCTAGCGGAAGCTGAAATTGTGCTTAAGTAAGAAAGGTAAAAAGTGGTTTAACGAGTCTTCAGAGGAAGAAAATGAAAAAATAAGCTGTTATGAAAACAATAAGCGGATACTCCCATCTATTCATAATATTCACCGGGGCTTTTATTACGCTTTTTACTCAGACTTGGCACCTTTTGACAATTCAATCGACTGTACCTCATGAGAAAATGCATCGTGTTAACTGTGAAAATTGTTCATGGCGGTGATAAACAAAATGTTAGAAAAATAAACACAGATGGTTTTTTTTTTCAAAAATAAAAATTTTAATTCTATTAAAACTTCATTTTTTTATTTTTAAGATATTCGTTTATAACTCTTTTTCTCTTTCCTTTGCATCACCAGTTTTTCAACCAAAAATTTTTGAATAAAAAAAATTAAAAGTTAAAAATAAATTTGATAAAAAATTATATTTATCTTTTAGCAAGAAAAACTTTCAAAATTTAGGAATTACGCCTTAAAAGATATCTATCTAATTTTGATAAATTTTGTTCTAACTTTTCAAGTTATTATGATTATTTTATTTAAAATTATTTTTGAAGACAAGCTTTTTTCTTTTGCGCATTTAAAAAAAGATAAAATAATATAATTTTATTTTTCTAATCTAAATTAAAAAACCATTCTTGAATTTATTACTAATACTTAAATTTGATATAGATTAATGTTTAACTTACGATTACTAATCATTTCCATATAAAAAAAAATAAAATTCAAATTTTCGTTTATTTTAATTTCAAATCAAGAACTTTGGATAAAAAAGATGCCCATAACTGTTCAGAGACTTTCAGATGGATCAACTTATTACATTGAAGACATAGATCCGGGAACATTTGTAAACACTGTTAAAAGTAGAATAAGAAAAGAGTTTGCTCCTCAATATAAAAATGGCTGTAGATTACTTTTTAACGACAAAGTAATGAAGTCAAGACATAGACTAAAACATTATAGAGTTGAAGATAACGCGACAATTCAAATGGATGACAGAAAAGATTGGTCATCCTCTTCGTCAAGCTCTTCATCTGAAGACTAAGCATCAATTATTTTAAATATATTTGTTTAAAAAAAAACAATTTTTTTCAATCAAATAGAGTTAAACCTTTAGTTAAGTTTTTAAAATGATCTATTTTTTTAATTCTAAATAAATGTATAAAGTTTAAATTTTAAAAATTATTAAAAATATTTGAACAAAATTGAAGATGTTAACTTCGGCTAATTCGATCCCTCCAAAAACTTGGCAACCACCTAATGTCACTTTAGAAACAAGGTTTATTCAAAATCAAAACCAATTTAGAAAAAATTTATTTTATTCCTATTTAGTTTAGGCCAAATAATTATTGAACTTTATTGGAAACATGCTCCAGAAACTTGTAGAAATTTTGCTGAACTAGCCAGAAGAGGATATTATAATGGTATTTAGAAAAAAAAAACAATATTTTCCTAGCTAAAATTCTAAATATGTAGGTGTTAAATTTCATCGAATTATACCCGATTTTATGATTCAAACCGGAGACCCGACAGGTTAAAGAATAATTTTATTTTAATTATTCTAAATATACTGATTTGAAAATTTCAGGCACCGGAAGAGGTGGAGCATCAATTTATGGAAAAACTTTTGCTGATGAAATCCATCAAGATTTAAAGCATATGGGTGTGATATTTTTTTTAAATTTTTGAACTTAAATAAAAAAAAAATAATAAAAAGGAGCCGGAATATTGAGCATGGCAAATGCTGGTCCAAACACAAACGGTAGTCAATTTTTTATTACACTAGCTCCTTGTGAGTGGTTGAATGGTAAACATGCAATTTTCGGAAGAGTTTCATCGGGAATGAAAGTTGTCCAAAGAGTCGGATTGCTACAAACTGATAAAGATGACAGACCATTAGAAGAAGTTAAAATAATTAAGGCCTATATAACACCAAATTGAGATAAAAAATTAGTTTTTGTATTTTTTGTTTTAAAAAATTTTAAATTTATCTATGATAGTTTATTGAGGATCAATAAATTTTTTATTAGTAATAAAAAAAATTTGATTTTTTTTTGATCTAAATTTTAAAAAAAGCAATCAAACCAAGCATTTTTGTATGCAATAATTTTTCTTTAGAAGACAAAAAAAAGTTGAAAATTCTTTACTAATTTAGATAAATAAAATAAAATATGATTGTGAAAATATTTTTGAAATTTTTAAAATCAAAAAATTTTAATTTTCTTCATTTTCAACATCTAGCAAAATCGTCAATGTCTAAAAACAAAAAAGGTCAGTCCAAAATTGAGAGTCAAGTAAGCTGCCAAATAATAAAAATTATGCATCTATTTAATTTTAGAATTTAAAAGCTCGGATCAAGCTCTATAAATACAGAAAAAGCAGTTTATTTGAACAAAAATGGAAAATTATGTCTAAACATATTCGCCAAACCAGGTGCTAAAGATACCGAAATCTCAGGTAAACATATTTAGTAAAAATATGAATAAATTTAAAATTTAAAATTTTCTAGTTAGGTATTGAAGAAGATGCAATTAATGTTAGAATTGGTGCCCCTCCGATTGATGGTGAAGCAAATAAAGAATTAATCAAATATATTTCTAAAATTTTCGGTCTTAAATCAAGTGAAGTTGTCTTAGATAAAGTTTTTATTTATCTGTTACTAATATTTCAAATTTCTAAACTTTAATTTCAAGGGTTCAAAAAATCGTAATAAAATTGTTGTTTTATCAGGTTGTAAACTAAGCGTCGATGAAGTAATAGAAAAAATAAAAGAAGAATTGAAACTAGAAATTTAATTGAAACTATGTTTTTTTTTTCAAAAAAAAAAAAAACTTTTTATATAATTAAACATTAAAAAATAAATAAAAAACTTAACGCTTTATAAATTGTTAATCATTATTCAAATACACCTAGTTTCAACTGAGTTTAAAATTAAAAATTTGCTTTTAGCTGAAAAAAAAAACTTAAAAAAAGCTCTATTTGAATCAGAACAAAGGTAAAAAAATAGAAAACGAATTATGTAAATTTCGTTTTTAATTTTGTCAAGTTTATAAAAAAAAATTTTAAGAAATGACTTAATAAAAAATTTGGGTATAAATAAGAACAGTTTTCGTTTTGGTTGAAAAAAAAAAATTTTGAACATAAAAAATTGCTTGAGAAATGCCTATAACAATATTAAGAGTGTCTGATGGAGAAAGTTATCAACTGAACACCGAACCTGACACAAAAATTGGTGATATAAAGTCTGTAATTAAGACTGTATTAGCTCCGCAATTCGAAAACGGATGTCGTTTTATTTTTAATGGAAAAGTTTTGCAGTCATCAAAAAAACTTAAAAAGTATGGAATAAATGATGGTGACACAATAGAAATGGACGATTCAAAAAATTGGTCGTCACCATCTTCTTCGTCTAGTTCGGATACCGATTAAATTATAGTTATGGCCAATCGTTCAAATTCTTAAAAATTTTTTTTTTCGATTATAGTTATTAGTATTGAAAAAAAATTTAATAAATCTAAAACAATATTTTTTCATTCTAATTATATAAAATCTTTTACAAACAAAGTTTTTTTTTAATTTTAATCTAATTTAAACCTAGATCAAATCTAAAAAGAAAAATAAAAAAAATCTATAAAAAAAAGCTAAATAAAAAGATAAAATAAGATAAAAAAAAAGCTTTTATTTTTAAAATTTAACCATAATTTTTTAATAGAGGGAAGCATTATTTTTTATAATGCTTCCATTTAATTTAAAATTTATTTAAAATTTAAGTTAATTTAAAAACACACTTATATATTTAAAAATCGATCTTATCAAGGCTTTGTATTAAAACAGCAGAAACAATGAATGCGTCAAAATAGCATTTAGTCGGTCTCCCAGGCGGTCTGAATATTTTGGCCGCAAAAAAAAAGGCCAACTAGTATATGAGCTATATTTCTTAAAATTAAATATTTTTGATTGAAATTTTTAATCAGTCTTTAAAACAAAATGCCTTTTAAGTCAATAAATTTTTTTCAAGGAAGATTTTTTGTAAAAAATATTTAAATTGTCTTTAATTCATTTTTTTTTCAAATTTTTAATATTTAATTAAATAATTATAAATTTAAAAATCTTTATTTCTAATAATATTTAAATGTTCGGGAGACCGGCAAAAAAAGCTGGCCTTATTTTTTGGCGGTTCAAATTTTTATTTTCAGAAACTTTTTAGTAAAAAAAAAAATCAAAAAATCAACAGCTTCATATGCTGTCTATTAATATTTGATAGAAATTTAATTCCTATTTAAAAAAAGGTTAAGTCTTTAGTTGCAAATTTTTGATTTGAGCCAAAAAAAGGTACTGCTCTTAATATTAATGATATAACTTTTTTAAAATTTCAAATTATTTTCTTGTTTTATTTTTAGCGAGAAAATAAAAAAATAATCAAATAAATAAATAAATAAATTTATCTTATTTTATTTACTTATTTTTATTAGTGCTGAATTGAATGAAATTATTTTTAAAAAGTGTGAACAATTTTTTTTTCATTTTTACTATTTTGAAATGCTAATTTTATAATGACAACTAGGGCACCCCCGAAAACGGTAAACGAATAATGAAAAAAATTGAATCTAACTTTTGTTTTGTTTTTATTTGAAGTTATGAAAAATAAAAAGTAGAAAATAATTTAATTATGAAAATTTTTCTTTTTATTTTATTTAAAATTTATAATAAAAAATCCAAAAAATTATTTTAAATTTATTCAAAAACTTCGTTGTAAACTACATTCCGCGTAAACTTTTCTCCGGAGTCCAAAGTTATTATAATATCATCGAAATCGGAAACTCTTGAGATAGCTACATATAATTGACCATGAGTGAAAACGGATTGATTAAGGTAAATACCAACTTTATGTAAAGTTTGTCCTTGTGACTTATTAATTGTCATGGCGAAAGCAGGTCTAATTGGAAATTGGATTCGCTTAAAATCGAAAGGGAGTCCAGAGTCAGATGGAATAAGTGGGATTTTCGGAATGTAAACCGATTTTCCTTTACAGTTTCCGATTGCTATTTCTGCGTGAATTAAATGACTGTGCAATGATTTGATAACCAACCTGGTTCCATTACAAAGTCCCATATTTGCAGAAATATTTCTAAGGAGAATTATCGGTTGACCTACTTTTAATGATAGTTTGTGTGGTGGTACACCTGGTGGGTTAATACTATTCAAAAATTCAGTTGGATAAAGGGCAGTATTTGAGTCGTTTACTATTGAGTCTGTAGATAAAAATTCTATTGTTTCACCAGGTAGCAGATTGGTAGCTATTTCATTTATTGAATCTACTTCATCATTTGTAGAACAAAGAATTGCTGAATTTATCAACTCATCGGGATTAGGACTAATTATTAAAATTTTTTTTAATTAGAGAAAACTGATGTTTATTTGATTTAATTTTACTTGGTCATGAGTTTTGGATACACTTTATTTATTAAAGCTTTTTTGTCTAAGTAACAAATTAGGTTTTCGGGTAATTCGATTAAGTCATCATATCCATTAGCGTCTGTGAATTTAGCTCTTTTTCCTTCACCAATTTGCAAGAGATAATCAGAAAAATCTTTAGCTTTTTTACTTTCTATTCCTGTTTTCATGAGTACTCTCATATTCTTTTTTAGTTTTAACACTTGTACTTTTTTCCAAAATTCTGATTTTTTGATGGTTGCGTTAATAATCTGAGCACGATTTCCTTTTTTCACCACTGGTAAAATTTGTCTAAAGTCACCTCCAAAAAGCATTACTTTGTTACCAAAATAAACTTCTCCGAGTTTTAGATCTTTAGCTTTCATAACGTCTCTAAGTGTCCGATCTAATGCTTCAAATGCATGTTTATGCATCATTGGAGCTTCATCCCATATTATAAGACTCGCAGACTGAATTAGTTGTCCAAGATTAGATTGCACTGATATATCACACGTCGATAAAGAGGTTAAATTAATGGGTATTTTGAAACGCGAATGAGCAGTTTTACCACCAGGTAGTAATAGAGCTGCTATACCTGATGACGCCACGGCTAGCACAATCTTTTTTTGCGATCTCAAATAAGCCAAAATAGTCTTGTAAAGAAAAGTTTTTCCAGTTCCACCAGGTCCATCAAGGAAGAACATATTTTTTCCTTCTTAAAAAATTTAATTTTTAAATTTTAATTTTTTTTTAAAAAATAGATAATTACCAAGATTCACATTATTAACGCGTTCAATTATTTTGGTAAATACTTTTTTTTGATCAACGTTTAATACTTTTTGGTTATTTTCGTTTTCAATTTTAAGTGCTTTGGTATCAAAATTAAGCTCGTCTTTAATTAGATTATTTTGCGAACTATTGTAAATCGAATGGATTCGGTCAAAATCAATTACATTCGACTCGTTGAACTTAAATATTTCAATCAAAAATTCGTTATTTTTTGAACTCTGAATCAACACTTGATTGATGTAATACAAACATGTGTCGTAGATGGATTGATTAAAGGTAATTTTGTTGTCCTTTTTTAAACATTGATATTTTTTTAAAATGTCATATGAAAGATAGTCTTTGAATTTATTCCATAATAATTTAACATCTGAGGGTTGACAATTTTCAATTATAAGAACGAAAAAATTTCTTAATTCAGTACAGTCAGTTATTGTGAAACACGCTTCGTTTAAACAATCGAATAATTGGGTATCGCTTTCGAGGAGACCTCTTTTTTTGGCAGCTTCTTGAAAAGTAGAATACTCGGTGTTTTTAACGGTTTTTAAATCTTCGTAAGTCTTGGGACCTTTTGTATATAGTAGCAATAGTCTCAAAGAGAACCTTTCGATTTCAGAAGGATGGACAAAATAAATTCTTCCAATAATATCTTCGTTTGGCCTATTAAAAATTATCAAATTAAGATTTCAAGGTAATTGATTTAAATTTTTACTTAGCTCTTTCTTTCCACTTTTTCTCTGACTTGAGATATATATAGTGCTTGGGAATTTCGTAGTAATAATACTTATGAGCCCTTATGTCTTCCCGATTTAAACGAAAAAAACCATCCAACTCAGTTTCGTTGCAAGACTCGATTACATCTTGTATTTTTTTGGACGCATCAAAATAACAAATTTGTCTATTTTTTAAATTAACAGTCAACCTCTTAGTATTCGGATATTGAGAAGTTAATCCGAAATGAAACATTCTCCATGCTGCTTCACATGCACTTATATATCTCATGTCTTTATATTTTTCGACCTCATTCGGGTTTTTTGGTTGAACAGTTAATGTTTTAGCGGCTAATGAATTATTTGTAGTTACTGGGTTTACAGAACCAGGTGTGCTAACACTATTATTTTTAGCAGAAGTAGAGGCGGATACTGAAGTTGATGCTTCTGTTTTTTTATCGGCCTCTTTTTCAAAACTAATTTGAACCAATGAACTGTCATTACCTTTTATAATAAAAACTAAAACAAAATTAAAATAAAAAAAATCAATTTTTGTACCTTTATAAACATATTTGTATAAGTATTTTACAGCAGTAACTGCGTTACAAACTTCTACATTTAAATGACAGTTATATTTGGTTGATAAATATGGATTATAAGGTACTATCCACTTGTTTTCTATATTGGATCCACTCCGTTTATAAATGGGATAGGTGTTGTTTGGCAGAATCGTTTCTTCTGAATATTCTTTTGGAAAGTTCTTACTACATTGGCCGTCATTCATGCATGGTGAATTCGGATAAGATGGTCCACATGGTCCGTGCATCATACATGACTTAACTATGCGGTAAAGTGTCGGAAAACGATTTTTATCGGGTATTTCAGCACATACTGTTTTATTTACTTGTTCAGCTGTTTTTATTTTGTCATCTGGGTGGAGTATTATTAAAATATGGACGTGAGGTAAGCCTCTTTTCTGGAATTCAACAACGTATATATGACCAATCACCATTCCGAGGACATGATGCTTTATTAAGTCGTCAATAAGCATCTTGAGTTTGATTCTAAAAACTCTCACTATTAAATCAGGGCGGTCGTTTGGAGTTTGAAAATCCATTAGTTCGTCTTTTATTTCAGGCCAATTAGGATTACAGGTCATAGTTATGAATTAGTCCGGTTTACCAAAAGCTCTAACTACAGACATAGAATCATGGTAAAGTTGATTCATGTGCCTTGGACCACCAATGAAAGAGGAAGGGAGAATTATTTTTTTCCCAATATTTTCGCAATTAGGAATATCATCGCTGTTTAAAGTGTCTAACATACCCTGGTATAGTTCAGCACGGATGTTTTTTTGATTGAACATTAAATAATTTAAGCGTCCAGCTTCAACCTTACCAGCGTACTGTTCAACAATATATTGATGAAATAGACGTCCAAAAAGATGTAAACTTGAGTCTAAAATGAAAAGATATTTTTAAAGATTTATGGCTGACAATTTAAGAAAATAAAAATATTTTTACTCGGTCTTTCGTGAATTTGATATGCATAATATTGCATTGCGGTGACAAATTTTTTGTTTTGTTCATGCTCTAATAGATTGGTTTGATCTTCGAAATTGTCCTCTGAACTTTTTTTATTTTTATTTTGTTTAGAATAAGTTTCTATTTCCCATCCTTGTTCTCCTCTTGGAAACATTAAAACATAATGAAGAGGGTCAGAAAATCCATATTTCTCATTCACTCTTTTAATAGAGCCATCTTTCCCATGAACAATAAGGTCATTCGTTATATTTTTATTTTCGTCATTACAAATAAGTACAGCAACTTCTTGAGCAGTTGGTAAGTTGTATCGTTTATTTTTATTGACATTTTTCTAGAGGACAATAGTAAGATCGAGAGTAGGGTCTTGTCTAAGACGTCTTCCTAATTGCTCATATATTCCGACATAAGGGTTATGTTCTTGTAAAATGTTTTGAAGGGAATTTAAAATATCAACTTTGATTGCGTTTCCAAATTTATTTGAACGAAAAGTTGTTTGAAATTCAGGGTCATATAAATATATCTGTGAAAAAGCTGGATTATTTGGATCGTTTGGCTTAAAATTGCTTATTAATTGATTTACCGAGCCTCTAATTTGATAAGTATACACTCCGGATGTTGCGCGCATTAAATCTTGATTTTGAATTGTATTAATAGATGTAAATGATAGGATTTTATTATAAAGTCGTATTGATGT
The DNA here is from genome assembly GCA_016987375.1 of Brachionus koreanus. Lineage (NCBI taxonomy): Eukaryota > Metazoa > Rotifera > Eurotatoria > Ploima > Brachionidae > Brachionus > Brachionus koreanus. Next base: position 2,459,731 of record PJRA01000412.1, read on the forward strand.
ACGAAAATTTTGAGATTCAAGAGACGATCCAGTTAAAAGGTTTTTGAGATATCCGGGTAAGGGATTTTGAGGAGGTAAAGAAACAGTACCCTTACCACAGCATATTGCAAAAAGTGGAGATTTGACTGTTCCAGCTGTCTTCTCATCAATCCACATGAGAGCCTGACAATGAGGACATCTATGGTCTCTTTTTGGTAATCTAATGCATCCATAATAAATTGAATTTTTGTCTTTTTCAATGAATCTTCCAAGAACATTTTGAGGATCATAGGTATTCCGTCCAATCAAATGCGATTTAGATTTTTTATGACTACATAAAAAATTGTTGGTTTAAAGAAAAAGAAAATATTTAAAAAAATAAAAAATTTACATACATTGTTATAATTTGTGTTGGTCTGATATCAGTTGTTATTTCAGAATTATCAATCAATAGGTCATTATCAAAAAGATTTAAATTTTGGCTCTTTTATCAAAAAAAACGCTAGTTTTTCTCTGAAAGAATAAAAATTAATCATACCATATTTTTAGATAGGTTGGTACCAAACAATGGACAGTTTTTATGTGAAGTCCTTTTATGGTCAGTACTTCCACATTTACAGCGTGACTCTTCACAATTGACTGAAGAGGTAGTTTTTCTTGTTTGTTCAAAAAGATTTTGGATTTGCAAATTCGGGATATTTATAGGTGATGAAAAAGACTTCAATTAAAATAAAAAGATAAAAAATATTTAATTTTTTTTTAAATTTTGGTACTGAGTGTGATGTTGCCTTCATTGGCGCAGTTTGGTAGTGAGTTATTTGGTTTCTTAAAGTTAGTGTGGTATAATTGTAAGAAGAGGTTGGTGCGGTAAAATTTGGTGATTCACTCAAATTATTCATTTGATTCGACTGTGTTGAGTTAAAACTTAATTGTGATGATGTTTGAACAAAATGATCTTGTTGTCTATTTGTTGTTTGTTCAAAAAGATTTTGGATTTGCAAATTCGGGATATTTATAGGTGATGAAAAAGACTTCAATTAAAATAAAAAGATAAAAAATATTTAATTTTTTTTTAAATTTTGGTACTGAGTGTGATGTTGCCTTCATTGGCGCAGTTTGGTAGTGAGTTATTTGGTTTCTTAAAGTTGGTCTGGTATAATTGTAAGAAGAGGTTGGTGCGGTAAAATTTGGTGATTCACTCAAATTATTCATTTGATTCGACTGTGTTGAGTTTAAATATTTTTGATTTGATTGTGATTGAACGTTATTATGCTGACTGTAATTTAAATTATCGAATTCTGAAGCCAGATTACGACTGAATAAATTTTTTGGTACAGACTAAAATTAATAAATTTTAAAATGAAAGCACTAATTAACTTTTAAGGTTTACATTTTGAGATCTATGAGTTATAGGTGAATTGAAAAAAAGCTGATCTTGATTATTAATATAATTTCGACAATTGGTAAATTTGAATGGTTCTACATAGTTGTTAGTTGCGTTTATTGTTTTGTTTTTTTTCGGTGGATTCGTAATATCGTCTTTATTGAACCTTTTTTTTGAATTTAGAGTACTTGACTCAAGATTAAGTTTTTTGGAATGCATTGATTTGTTAAAAATACCAAAAAATTTTAATTTTAATCAAATTTATTTATTCTAATAAAAACTATATAAAAAAATCATGTAAAAGTCATTTAAAAAATTAAAAAAAATTATAATTTCTCAGCATCCATTAAAGTTGAATTGAGTGATTTACTCTCATATTTTGAAAGATCGAGATTTGCAACCAAACGATCTTCTGTAGATGATGATGTTGAGTTGATGACGTTGTTTAATGTATTTAGATTTGAATCGAGTTTTAATTTGAGTTTGTCTTTGGCAAATTTTTGAATAAAAAGTCCCTGTTGTTTGTGAGAATAAATCTTGCGGTGCAGTCTCTCCCGAGTTAATTTTAGATGAATGGACTCGTTATAAAACCTAATTCTCATCGATTCAAGAATACGAAAATCTTTCTTTTTTTTCATTTCTTTGTTTTTGATTATCAAATGTTTGAACGTCATTTTGTAATTTATTTTTTGTTTTTTAGACTGACAGTTTGGTTTATCTTTTAGTGTGTTTATATTATAAATTAAAAAATTTTAAAGAAAAAATGGAAACTATTAAAATGTATTATTGTATTGATAATTGACTTGTTTGTCGAAATTTAATTGTATTATAAAAGTCAATTAAGAATCGTGTGAATTTTTTTTTTATTTGATATTTTAGATTAGTTAATTTTTTAGTTTTCACACTTGTAAAATTTAAATAGTAAGATTATAATATATTTTATTTTGATTGTTTTCCCTAATGAATGAGTTGAGAGCATATAATTTTCAAAAATTTTTTTATTTTTAAATCTAATAAATGCCAATAGCACATAAACAATAAAAAACAATATTAGATAATAAACAAGTAAAAGTGCTATAGGCAACTATTGCAAAGGAACAGAAAGATTTAAGTCGGAAGGAAAATAATGTAATTGTTACTGGTCTTGTCGAATTAAATACTGGTACTGAAAACGAGAAAAAACTTTCTGAAAAGCAATCAGTAACTAAATTGGTTGAAAATTTGGATTTACAGTATTCTGATGTCAAGAGCCACAAAAAGCTTAGGAAAAAAAATCATCCTCTTGATCAAAATACATTCAATGCTCAAGAGCAAGCTGTTCCTAGTTTAGTTTTGGTAGAATTTAATGAAAATAGTCATCGATATACGGCTCTTAAGAACTCAAAAAATCTTATAAGAGTCGTTCAGCAGAGTTTATTATAACAAAGATAGAACGCCAGTTGAGAGAGAGTTTGATAAATTCTTGAGAGAGGAGGCAAAGAGGAAGAATGCGAGCATCCAAGGAAATGAAACTGCTATAGAAG
>PJRA01000412.1:2465370-2475969 GCA_016987375.1 Brachionus koreanus
AAACAGATTGGACAATGTCGGTAGAAACAAAAAAAACGAAAAGTCTACTATAGCGGGATTACGTTAGTCTTCCTGCTTTGTCAGTTTAGTTAAACTAAATTTGACCGTAGAATATTGACTATTATTATTATATTCTTATTATTATTATAAATCTACATAGCATGCAAAGAATGTTAGATTAAAATTATTAGAATAAAATCATTGATTTATTTTAATATATTAAGATAAACTCTTTGAATTAGAATGATAATTTGAATTGATCATCAACTTCAAGATGCCGCACCGTTGAATTTTATGTACTTAATGTGCTTTATGTCACATTTTTTATTCCATGTATTTCTGGAACATTTAATTTTATCTTTATAAATATTTAGAAGAAGACTTAACAGTTCATCTTATTTCTGATTTGCTTTTATGCTTTATACTGTTAAGAACCATCTAATTCCGTAAAAAGTATGTTTTAAAATATGAAACATTATTTTTAGCATACCTGATCCCTAGCGCTGTTTTAATCCCGTATTGCTAAAAGAAAGCTTACCATCAAATTAACCCTAATTGGACAAAGCTCAATATGACGTTTTTTAACTTATCAAAACTATGGATAATTTAATGATTAGCTTTATTTAAATGGATTTTCAGCTTTTCAATTTTTCTTGAAAAAAATCATTAAGTAAATTTTTTTTTCATTAAGAAAATTACTAAATGAAAAATAGTAAAATACTAAGCAAATTTTAGTAAATTAAAATATTTGACTCTTTATCATTATGAATCATTATGGCTCACGTTTTGATCCAAAAGAATTTGAAATGAATTACATTATAGATTAAAAGTTGACTCCGTTGCTTTACCAGTTCCTGATGCTGACAAAGGTATAATATTTTGATATGTCGAATTATTGACATTGATTATAGTAAATCTTTGTTTGAGTTGACTAGTGAATCTTGGGTATTACATACTTCGTTTGCTAGTAATATTTTTGATATCGTGAAAGATTGCGGAATTGAAATTCAAGTTAAAATGGATAAAAAATTAAGTGTAAAACAAGCAATCAATGAATTGTCCATTGGCGATGGACAGGGAATGGTAAGGTGTAATTGCACCGGTGGTTGTAAAACAAAAAGATGTTAATGCAAACAGTTACTTATGCAATAACGAAATTTTTCATTTACAAATGAATTTTTTGATGATAATTTTAATAAATAGTTTGAATTATTTCAATAGGAATTTAAATGAAATTTCAAATAAAATGGTCATATATTAAAAATTTAAATAGAAAATCTATAATTTAACAAATACAAATTTTTACATATTTTAATGCTTTTTTGATTTAGGAGTAATATCTTTAAATATCAAGCTTATTTTTTGAATAAAAATCTTTAATTATATTAATAACATGATCGATTCCCTTAATGGATAATTTCATTTGTTCTATTACCTTTGAAAAAAAAGTTTTTGTTAATTATATTTAAAATCTAAAATTAAATAAAATTACCTGGCTTTCAAATTGTTCTTTATTGTCTAAGTATACCGAATGATCGGTGACAAGTCGTTTATAAAATTCTTCCTTAGTCGGAAGTGATCTCATTGCCAATGAAAAAATGCTCCTAACAACAAAGTTATGGTATTGTTTTAGAGTCTTTTGATAGCTCAAATGAACACATTCACTCATTACTGAATCGTTTGATTTAGAAAAATGACTCAAAAATTCTCTCAAAAACCAAACAGCTCTAAATTTTTTTTTTCATTATAATTTCTAACAATAAAGTTAAATTCATTTTTCAACCTTCTAAGCCACATGAGAGCATCAGTTGCCGAATTTTTCGCATTCGTTTTCTTCTCATCTAATTCATGCTTTACAATAGCCTGGAGTGTATTGAATTTTTCTGTATCTAATAAATATTTTTGTTTTATTTTCTTAAAAACAATAAAAAATTAAAAGCATTGAGATTTGTTGAATAATAAGCTACATTTATATTTCCGTAAACATCTATTTTGACCGGCAGAAAAGCAGTTGAGCCAAAACTGTCCAATATTGAAAAAATATCCGAACAGCAATTCAAAAAAAATTCTGTTGGAATTCCATTATTTTCCAATAGGACAATATCATTGAATCTAATTGAAAAATTTAAATTCTAATTTGAAATTTATTCGAATAAACTTTGGTTACCTGTGTTTAATAATACTGAAAAAGCTAGAATTAAGATCTTTATTTTGATGATGATGATTTTTCTGATGGTGATGATGGTGGTGATTGTGGTGATGGTGATGATGATGATGGTGGTGAGAATTTTTGTGAGTCTCACTGGCTTTGACGATGGACGGATTGGGAGTGGCAACAAGCGTTTCGTTATCGCTCTTAATCATGCTGTTGTTTATATCTTAATCAAAATTTTTTGAAAATATTCTAAACGTTTGCATAAAATTACCTTTTTTAATTCTTGAAAATTTGCTATTTGCCGTATCTAGTAAATAGTGAGAAGATTGCTCGGCAACGGGATCCGCTAGCAATTCAGTTTCCTTAATGTTTTCAATGTGATAATTTCTAAATTCGAGACCGATTATTCGAAATAAATTAGAATATTTTTAAAGCTAAGATAAAGCATTAATTAAGCAAAAAATATATAAAGTTGGTTCACTATTAGATGAACCTAAAGCATAAGCTAATTTTTACCATGAACACAAACAAAACCAAGTAGCTATTTATGTGAATTTTTTATTATTAATAAAATAAAATTAGTGTATAAGCTTAAAATTAGGAGCAAACAGTGATACGAAATTAAGATCGCATTTGAAACTAAATTATTCTTAACAAAAAATAATTAGTAGATAATTAATTTTTAGAGACATAATTCAAATAATGTTGAACAAATTTTTTATTTTTGGTATAATGTGAGTTAAGAAGTGGAGAAGTTGTTGATAGTTTTAAAACTAATAGTTACACAACAAGAATTACAAAAATATTTAGATCATTAAAATTTTTTTTTGAAAGGCCTAAAAAAAATTTCACACAAGATTGTTTAGAATTTTGAAAAATTGACAAAAAAGAAAAATTGAATTTGAGAATTATTCACAATAAAAAAAATAAAAAATAAATTTTTAATTATAATATTAGAATTTGCTGAAGCATTTTAATACATTAAACGTGAGTGTGAGTCTACATTAAATATTTGCTTTGAAAATATTTCTTATTACCTGATAGAAATAAGCGACATTTTTTTCATGTCTAAGCGATTATGATTATTTTGCAGAATATTTGACTTGATGCTTTTATTTACAAAAAAAAATGAGTCTGGACTGTTCATATGCTTTAGATTGGGCTTCATTCTACTTGGCAAAGACTTTACCGATATTCTGGATGGCGAATGCGATTCGATTAGTTCGTGTGACGGATGTGTGCTAATAAATTTTAGAATTAATGACTATTTAGTATCGATTGTTTTATTTAAAAAATTTAAATTTCATTCAGAAAAATAAAAACCCAATTTTAAAAATCAATAAATAATTATGCTTATCTAAAAACAAGTTAAGCATTTAAAATTTATTTTAGATGTTACTTAGGTAAATTTTTGGATGTTGAGTCAGAATTAGACGAGTCTGCAATTGGAATGCTTTTTGTGTTATACTGGTTTAAATTTTGGTTCAAATATAGTGGATGATAGAGATGATATTTGTACTGATCCAAATCTATGCTAATATCGGACTTATCATTCTTGTTGTTCGATTCACTCTCCACTAGCAGTGATTTTACAGCCTCGGCACTTACATTAGAACTTGTGTTAGACAAAATTACCAAATTGCGTACTATTTGCACCAACATGTCACATGTTATGTTAATATTCGAGCTAAGCTCGTCTAGCTTCTTTATATTAAAAAAAAGTTTAGTCTTTGACGCAATGCAAAATTTAAAAGCAATTTTTTTACTATTGAGATAAAAAGCCTAATGTAAAAAAAAAATTTATTAAGACTACGTAAATTCTGACTTGTTTTGTAAGAAAAAATTTTAATTGCTGAATAGCAATTTTAATTTTAATTGTTTAAATCAATAGAAATTTTTTTCCTTAAATTTTTATATAAAATAATTTAAATGATTTTATTAATTGAAATAAATTTCAATGGTGTGATGGTGTAGAATAAAACAAAGCTTCAAAATTAAAAAATAAAATTTCTAATTTTAAAGAGACTTTAATATTTAATAATTAGCTTAAATTGACGATTGATTTCTTACTTTGAAATAAAATTAGAGAAATTTTAGCTGAAGATTTTGCGTAATTCAGCATTTTTTAGATTATTATTTTATATCTAACAATAGAAAATAGAACGTTGAAATAAAATTACGATACGTTATACTAAAATGAGGAGAGTTGAGCGGATCAAGGCAAAAAACCTACAATTTAACTGCATTTACTAAGATATAAAATTGTTTTGAGATGCTTTATAAAAATTAATTTAAAAGATATGAACATCCTAAAATTGATTTTTTTTTAAATAGCGTAAATTTTATTTTATTTAGTGTCACTAAAAGTCAAAATGAAAAATAATCACAAATTTCCAACAATTGCAGAGAATTGTGAATTTTGGAACAAAAAAACAAAATAACATTTTAAATAAAGATTAATTTTTATGTTTTGGCTAAAGTTTTTTAGCTATTAAATTATTATTAATATTTTAATTATGAATAATAATTTTTTTTAGATTAAACGATTATTTTTTAGCTTAATTTTTTCTATTTTTTGCACTGAGCTTAAATTGACTTTGAGCACAATCCTGAGTTTATTTTAAAAAAAAAATCGTTAATATTAATAATTGAATTAAAATCAGCAATTTAATCATAATTTAAATTCGTAAATAATTTTCCTACAATCATACTAGATAATTTTAGATCAAGTATCACAGTTAAAAATGGAAAATATAAGATTCGATGACATATGAAGCCAATATAGTTTTAAGATCAAACTATGTGACTTCCATTTGAATAAATTATTAAAAATTATGAATGTTTTTTGTTTTTTTTTACCAATTTAGGACTACTTTTTAGCTTGAGAATCTGTTGATTTAGAAAAAATAATTCGTATCTATTTAAGCATTATTTCCAATTAATGAATAAATAATATCTTAAAATATTAAACAAATTCAATTGATTTGATAACCAAAAATATGATAATCTTTACTTTTAAATGTCCAGTTGCGTTACCTGTAAAGTAACGCATGTAATTTGATTTGACACTAAATTTGAGAGTCTGATAAAGAATATAATGATAAAACATTGTCTAAAGAATAAGTTAATGTCAGAGAGGCTACATGGATTCCCATGAAAATTATATTTTCCTAATCAAATCAACTGATAAAATTACAAGTACCCTCTTATTTGATTATTAAGTTGACACTGATTTTGTAAAAGCTTTTGATAAAGTAAATAACGAAAATTTTCTGAAATTTTTAGGTTCAGAAAAATTTGATTACTAAAATTGAAAAATATGTTTGATTTGATTCAAATATTATATTGAGTCATAGAATTTTGCGTTTTTTAAAAGATTGGATATTTTTTTTTGATCTTAGTTTCTTAGTAATTCTTAGAATTTAAGTCATATTTTATGTCAAAATAAACATAATTGAATGCTCTTAAAAATGATATGTGTCACTCTTTGTTTATTTAATTTTAAATTTTTTTTATAAATGAAAACTTTTAATAAAAATTTTTAAATTTTAGTACTACTACTTAGTTATTGGAAAAAAAGTCTATCAGTCTCACCAGTTACTGGTGAGAGGTGAAAATGTGCTTAAAGTAAGAAGCAGTGATACGAGCCTTCGGAGGAAAGGTATTCGCCAATCATCAAATGATTTTTGAACATCAAAATCGATGATATCTTATCATCTTAATTTGATTAACATCAGATATATTCGAGTTTTTCCTCATGATTTCACAGATTTCAATATTCAACGACGCATTGATATTAGTAGAAAACTAGTTATAAATTCCTAATAATCTAAAAAAAAAAGGTTTTAAAGAGGAGTTATAACTTCGGATGAGAAGTTGATCTATTTTCGAAATTATGATTACAGAAACCATCTCAACCAGCTCATCGTGATAAGAGGAAAATTTTATAAAAAGATGATGTGTGTTTGGGGGAGTTTCAATTAAAGGGTAATACAGTTTAAGCTGATTTTATACAGTCTCACTTTAAATGAAGATGTTCATTTTGACGCAAATCTTTATAATTCTGATTATCATCTTTTTCTCTTAATGAATACCGTATTTCATCAAATTCCAATAACCAGAAATAGAAGAAACTTGCTGGTATTTTTATTTTTTATTTTAGTTTCCCTTTATTTGAGCTGCTTTTTACAATAAAATTTAACTCGTTTAAAAGAAAATTCACCAGTCGTTTGCCTTGGCCTGTTGGTTTAATTGTACAAATTGTCAAATTTGTACAATAAAGAAAAACGACTGTACCAATGGCTTGGATCCTAACAATATTTTATACCAAATAAATTTAAATATTTTTAGGTAAAAACTAGTTGTTTGGATATTAAAATAATAAATTAAAATAATAAATTCAAGTTTTCTTGAATACTGTAGTAATACTTTTAAATCAATAGATGCTATATAAAATTATAAATCAAAACCTTTGTCTGCTTCTGTTAGAAATTAGGAAAATTCCAAAGTTTTTTGGGTGGTTCCCTTCGAGAAACAAGTTTAAAGTTGGACTTATTTCCAAAATTTTTAAGCAAAATAAAAAAGAAGAAACAATGGCTTAAGAATGTACTTTATGAATTCTGTGACCTGAAATAAAGATCATTAGAAATAAAAAATTAAGACTTAAACTGGAATAGTTTTTTTTTAAATAAAAAAACGGATAAATTAATAAATTATTTTGAAAAAAATATTTTTGTATCTACTGATCTACGTTTAATATTTTTTGATTTTTTGATGAAACCAATTACGAAAATTATATGTAATAAAGTAAGTTCAGTGCTAATTGAATAAAAAAAATAAACTTGCTAAAAAATTGAAATTTCAATTATATGACTTACCAAATTCATATGAATAAGCACTAGATTTTTCTTTTAAATTATAACAAAAACTAGCTAAAAAATAAAATCTAAGCAACAACTCAATCGAGATGTGTGTATGAGTTCTACAAAGAAAATCGTGAATAAAGAAAACTTTAAAATAGACTTCACTTCAAAAAAGATAGACTAAAGAAGACTATCGTTTATGATACTATTAAGAAAGCATAAAGAAATAGAGATTCTGGACTGATTGCTGGAAGTGGTCATATACCCAAAAATATGTCCGTCAAACTCGCGGCTTTGCGAATTTTCTATGAATTTGAATTAAACATTTTCTAGGTTTAGAACCCGGAAAATAAAACACACCGGAAAGAAGATCAAATCGATGACTTTAAAGGGATTTTGAAAGCAAAGGTGTATTAGAAAATTAATGTGCTGAAAGTATGAATCAACTTGTTGAGAGGATTAAGTACTGCATCTAAATGTTAGACCGTAGCTTCTAACAAGTCATGATGGAATGCATTCTTTCTCGAGTTAATAAAATAATAAAGAAAGGAGTTATTAAAAAAAACACAGAATTTAGTCATATGCGGTTAAATAATTTTGAAAAATAATTGAATAATTTTCATGTAAATAAAAAGATTTTAAATATTTTAAATATTAAAAATCAGGATAACAATGTCACGTTTTTATTTCTTAAAGAACTGATAAGAAATTTCTTAAGTTAGCATTCTAAATTTATTATTATTGTGTTTAAGAAAATGTGCACAAAGCCTCTAAAAGTAAAATTTTTTTTATAAAAAAACTAAACAAAAACCTTTAAATTATGAGAGGTGTTGTTTGATTCACAATTTTCGGTTTGTAATGAACCTGATTCACTATAAAAAGCCTCACTTAATTTCGAATTAGAAATTTTTTCAACTATATTTGAATCATCGAATACATCATCTATTTTAGAATTTTGTGGAAGATCTGATTTAGTTTCCATTTGGCTTTGTGAATTTGATTTTTTTACATCAAGTACCACGTTTTTTAAATCATGCGTTTGTTGAGTCAACAAATCACAATACAATTTCAGCTCTGATTGTTTCAATTTTAAAAAATATGTTGAATCATAAGTTCCACCTTGATAAAACATCAGAAAAAATAGATTAAAATAACATATTTTTAAAAATGATACTCATTGAATTCTCATTTTGACTCAATAGCTTGCTAGTATTTTCATTTGAATCATTGAGCTGACTCGGAAGTGCATTTGAAGGATAGATTGCTTTTTGAGAGGCCAAAGCAACTAGCCATTTTTGTCTCTCTTTGTAGTCACTGGCTTTCAAATAAAGATTATTCTCATTTGGTAAAATAAGGTCCACACGCGTCTTATCGCTTTTGTTTACTGAAAAAAAAGTTTTTTAGCTAAATTAAAATTTTAAAATAAAAAAACTCCTTCCAAAAAAATAATCTTAATCTTTATTTTGAATTTATTTTTTTACTACCTATAATGTCAAACATAAATATTTTGTAGGAACCTTTGCAGTCACCATTTTTGCTGTCGTTTTCAGTATTGAAATAAGACAAAATCCCGTCTTTGAGAACAAAGTATCGTAACTGCCAGCCTAAAATTTAAAAGAATCATTTGATTTTAAGATTTAAATGGAAATTTCTGCATCATTTGAAAGTTAACTAAAACTAAAAATATAAAACTGTCCTTAAAGAGAACAAATAACTAGGCCTTTTTATAAATTTTTGTAACTTTTTGACACTTGATTTTTGAAAATGCAAAATAATAATAGACAATATTAATAATTAGCTAAAATTATAGTTTTGAATTTTAGAAGATGAAAAATACAATTGATAGAAAGAAACCTTTTAGATAGTTAGTCCATTTCTGCAGATATCCTTCCATTACAGGTGCCAGCTCTAAAAAAATTAATTTTTTTTTGTTTAAAAATTATCAAACTTTTTCAAAATAATTTATTCGAATAAATTATTTTAAATTAAGATTGTAGATTGAAGCCAATTTCTACCCCTCGTTTAAAATCATGACTCTTGTTACTACCAAAAAAAAATATATTTAAACATAAATTATTCGCAAAATTGATAATTTGAATTGTTGAATGGAATTTAAGGAAGGCAAAGCCGCTTTTTTCTATCTAGACCTGCTAATCAATTTCAAATATTAATATTTTTTCATTTATTTTTAAAAAAAAATTCTAAACTAATTGATTTTGAATAATTATGTAAATAATGAATTTCATAGTGCTTTTAAGATTGTCTATTTTTGAAAAGACAAACGCAATATAATATTTATTTTTAATTGTTTAATTTTTTAAAATATTAAGCATTAATTTTCTAAAAATTTTTGATTGAATAGGTAAAACCATCTAATTGTTTTAAAAATATGTGTCAAAAACCCTTGCGATATCATGCATGGGATAACTTTTGATTCTTAAGTTTAAGTGCACAATTAAGCGACCATCTTTCCTATGTTAAAATCGCCCTCCTTGGGATGCGTGCAAAAAAATGCAGATTTCATGATTTGACACGACGTTAAAATTCAAAATATTGCAAAATAATACTGGGTCAAAACCGAAAATGCGGAAAATTATTAAGCATTAAACACTGAAAATTATTAACTAAATTTGAGTTGTAGTTCGGGTTTAATAATTATTTACAAAAAAAACTTAAAAAATTAACTAAAATTGTCTCTAATTTAATTCATAATTTTCAGTTTTTAAAGCGGGCTTGACCCCGCATTTGACCCAGCATCAATTTCAAGTTTTTTTAATTTTAACGTTTTTATTTTATCGCAAGGGTTTACGGTAATCAAATAAAAATAATCAATCTATTTTAACTATTAGACTTCATTTTTTTTTAAATTTTTAAATAAAAAATTTGATGTCAAAAAGAGAATCTTTTTGACATCAAATTTTTGTTTGTTTGATATTAAAATAAAAATGTAGCATCTAAACAAATTATATCAATGATATTTTTATCCAAAAATGCATCTTATTCATTAATTGAGTTTTTATCTGTGTCAAACATTTCAAATAATTTAATTTCCGTTTAACTTAAGCCATTTTTTTTCTTGCCACAAGAAAAGTTACAAGTTTTTGTGAAAAGGAGTGATTAACGATAAAATAAGCTTTGAAAATTATACATATTAAATTATATTCAACTAATAATAGACTAATAAGATTTAAATAACTTTAAAAAGAATCAGACTTGGAAAAACTTTCATTTTTCTAATTTAATGTTTTAGAATAATCTTAAATTTGACTTAAATTAATTTTAGCTATTCGACGTATCATTTCATGAATAAAAATCACTTGAAATGGATATTTATTTATTTGAAATGTTAGACACAGATAAAAACTCAATCGAACAATTTCTATTAAATAAACAAGAAATATAATTTAAAATATATATGCCATAAAAATATTTAAGTGTCACGGCAAAATTGTAATAATTGCAGAATTATTTAAAATATAATAAATATTTATAAAATTCACATAAATATTTTAAATGTAACAAAAAAAAATTAAAGTATCACTATAAATATTGAAATATTTGTCAGTAAAAAAAAATAAAATT
>PJRA01000412.1:2490628-2544302 GCA_016987375.1 Brachionus koreanus
TTATCGAAAATTCAACTTTTTGAAATAATTTTTTTTATTTTAAAGCTAGGATCAGTCTGATTTTAAATTTTGAAAGAAACTGGGAAAGATCATGTCCACTCTAATAGAAAATCAAACCTAACTTTGTGCCATTTTTTTCCTACACCCGTTACAGTTTTGTACATAAATTTAGACGAATTTATTTTTTCAAATGTTTATTTAAGAAAAATAGAAAATTTAAATATTTTTTCAAAGATTTATTATAGAAAATTTAATTTTAGATAAAATTAAATCTCTCTTCGAAATAAAAAACATTCGAGATATCGAGATCTGATCAAAAATCGGCTTTATTTCACAAGATTTTTTCCGGACCTATTGTATGCCATTTTGTAGATCTTGCGGAGATCTATCTATCGATGTTTCTTGCGCTTTTTGTTGGGTCTCTAAGTTTACTTTTCGAGGAACGGCTATTTTGGTTGAGTCTTACTGAGTCATTTTGTAAAAAATTAGTAAAATTGGATATCAATAGAAAGGTCTCGATAAGATCAACAAAAAAATATGCTTTTTGTCATGATCAAAAGTCAGTGACACGTAATTGTGCAGAAAAGATGCTATTTTTTCAGTCAAAATTTTCAGAAACGAAAGGTCAGAAAACATATCAAAATTGAAAATCTAGTTTTTAAAATCATCTTTTTTCATTTTAATTGAGATTTAATTTAGATCAACATAGATAAAATATTTTGAAAATTTTCAAATTATATTTTTTTGCAATTTTTTCTAATACAATTTAAAATATAAAAATATTTACAAAAAATATTGTTTTCTTTTGGAAAAAATTCGCAAAAACAAATAAAATTTGAAAGACGGTGACACCAGATTAGGCAAAATAAAGATTTATTTTTTATTTAGGAGTTTTAAAGATGTTTTTTGGAAATAATAATTTCTATAAATGACATATTAAAAAGAATAATTAATTTACAACAATATATTTTCAATTTAATTTAATAAAAAACTATATATTAATTTATTTTCATGGTTAAAATTTGCTTAGATATGAATAATAATATTGTAAAATTATTTAAAAAAAAAAATCTCATACTAATTTATATAATAAAAGTTTAGATCAAAACAAACAAGTAAAAATAAATAATGATAATAGTCAAATATTATATAAGACATAAATCGAGAAAAAAAAGTGTGTTAAAACTTAATAAATTGACTAAAATAGTATTCAAAATATTTTGATTAAATAATCATGTAATATTTTTCAATTTCAATTTCAGCATGCAAAAAAATTACCAACAACTATTGAATCTCTTGGAGCGTTAGTAGCCAAAGATCTCGAGTCTGCGGACCATTTTGGTTCTTCTTCTTTTGACTTTGTAGACCGTTGTTTGATTTTATTTTAGATTATTTAATTTCTTTTAAATTACTTGTTAAAATTTAAGAAAAAAATTTTTTTTTAAATTTTGTAAAAATTAATTTCTAAAACATTTCTAAATTTGACTCCAATTTTTCAATTGTTCTTATTAATAATAAGAATGAAAAAAATTATGTGAGTCAAATTAAAAAAATCAATTTTTAATAGATAATAAAAATAAATTTTGTTCCGTAATTATTCAAGAGAATCTTCATTGATCTTATTCAGATGTTCAAGATTGTCAAATAACAATCCCAATCTAAATACTAAAAAAAATATATAATCTCAGATCTCACTATTGAACTATTTACACAGAAAAAATGAAATATTTTCAAACAAGATTTAAATTTTCTCAAAAAGAGTTGCGACAACATGGAAAAAATTACAATGCATAGAGTTTAAATAGTTTTAAGGCAAAACTGGACGCTGGAATGAAAGAAATTTTTTTTTGAAATTACAATACTTTTTCAAAAGTTTTAAATAAAAAGCTTTTAAAAATCTGCAATGAAATTTAAAAAATATTCCTATCAAATTTGAAATTCAAAGATTGATCAAAAATATTACTTTCCATTCAAAATATTCAATTTTAATTTTCAATATACACTTAAAATTTAGGAAATTTTTTAAATTCAACTAAATTTTAATTTCAAAATCAAATATATTTCAAATTTGAATTTGAATTTAAACTTAATTGAATAGTTTTGAATGATTTTCAAATCTAGGATGAAAAATGACAAATTTTTTGCCAAATAAAGCTAGAAGTTTTGAAAAATCGCCTTAAAATCTTTTAAACATTTTGTTTAGCCAATTCCACAACAACCCAGACGGATCATTTATTTACTCAAAATAAAAAATGCAATTTCAAACTTCATACAAAATTTCCAATGCAAAAAATAAAAAATCTTATTACCTTATGTTCTAATGAACAAAAATTTGCTCTGCAGATGAAACAGTAAAACAAAGGTTGTTTCATTTAATGAACAAATCAAAGCAAATCTTTGACTATTAGAACAAAGGTGATAAAATTTTTTATGGAATTATATAAATTTAAGTTAATAGGACTAAAATTTCTATTCTATAGTTTATGAAATTAATTTGTTTTTTTTCTTTTTTTTATTTAAAAACACTACTAAAACAGTGTTTATTTCTAAAGCAAAATGATATAATCAACAATTACTGCGATATTAAGTAATTACTGTCTTTTCAAACAAATTAAACAAAAAAGCTCTTGTCACCTTTTTTTTTAAATAAATAAATTCAGAAATTCCGAAGGGGAATTTGCCTATTATAAATAAAAACAATTAGTTTTCTCACATTTTTGCTATAAAAAATTTTGAAATTTCAAATTTTTAAATAAAGGCTTCAAACTATGCTTTATTTATTGAGACATTTAAATCTTATTAAACGCTTTATCCCTAAATTTTATTTATCAAGTGTTAATGTTTTTTTTTTTGCTAATAATTATTTAGATTATTTTACGAGTTTTAATGCCTGGTGTTTTTAACCTTACCTTTTAAATTTACAAAATCATTCATTGTTTTTCGATAAATAGTATTTTTAAATTTTTTTTTAAATTCTTTATTACTTTATCATGATTTTTTTGAAATAATCTCAAATCAAAATATACAACACCACGTTAAATAATCATATCTTTAATTTTTTTTTAGATAAAATTTTAGCTTAATATACTCTTAAAATATATTAATGATGTCAAACAAATTAAAGTGATAAGATTTTTTTAGCCATTCGTTTAAACATCTTATAAATAAAACGAACTAGTCTGTTTATTTTTTGTCATTATGAACAAGTACAAAATAAATAGAAAAAAATTATTCTAAAAACTCTGAATGTCAGCCACAAATCGTACCAATAAGTCAGCCTCAGGCCTTGTGTCAAGTAAAGATTTGATTTATACAGATCTTTCAGAGACCTTTAAATACGAACTAAATCAACAAGACTCTGGTCAAAAGAAAACAATTCGAATAAAACCAAAGTCGAAGGATAAACGAAAAACAAACCTAGCCAACACATCTGATGATGAAGAAAATACATTTCAAAATAATACTGTCAATTTAAAAGATAAGAGATTTTTTTATAGTAAAAAAATAAGCAGTCTGAATCATGGCGAAAGCGAAAATAACTTGAGAGATTCCAAATTTAACTTTTCCGACGACAGCAATCCGTTTATTGTGAAGTCAGTGCCAATCAGAACCAGGAAAATTTCTCATACACACGACGACGATGACTACGAAAATTTTGATGCTCATTCTAGCACTAAAAAAAGCTTTGACTTCAAGACAAAAATTTACTCATTTGATCAATACCAAGAGCGTTACCTTGAAAATAAATACTATGCAATATTGCAAAAAGATCAGAGTAAATTTCTAATTACCTCTTCTCCAAAAGACACCCTGGTTCGCTGTAATATCCGAGTAGAGAAGCGGATGTACTCGGAATATTTTTTGTACTTGGAATCTGACCAGTATGATCCAAACGAACCAATTTGTTTCACTAAACACAAAAAATCTGTCATTAGCTCAGCATATTCGTTCAAAACAACAGATTTTAGTAGATACAATGAAATTATTAAGCTGGGTGAGCTTCACTCTAATTTGAAACGAAGTAATTATGATCTTATTGGATGGTACGAGGACAAACAAGATGAAAGTGATAATGATCATTCATATGACGAAGAAAAAACAGTCGATGATTCGAGTGAAACTAGAAAAAGGCATAAAAAATATTTTGAATTAAATTTTTCTAACAAGTTAATTGGAAACCTAAAGCCAAAAGATGTAAATGTTGTACTAAATTTATTTAGAGAAAATTTGGCCTCGTTACGATCAAACAAAGGATATAAAAGAAAATTTCTAATTTCCAAACATCCAGAATATGATCCTATTACAAAAACGTTTACAATGGATTTTAAAGACAGAGCCCAGTTGCCATCAACAAACAATGTACAATTAAAAGACAAAAATGATCCGTACGAAAATGTTGTATTACAAATTGGAAAGATAAAGGAAAAAACCTACACTTTAGACTTCACTTATCCATTTAGCATTTTTTCTGCATTTGGTTTTGCAGTATCTTGTTTAACTCATAATTAGAAATTTTCTCTAAAATAAATTAGTGCTTTATAAACGAATAGTTTATTCAAAAACTTTTAACAAGCAAGGCGAAACAAGAACTCATTTTAGGAGAAATAAAGCAGCTTGTTTATACTCAAAGTAACCCCACTAGACCTATTGCATTAATGATTGGAAATTAACTCTTTAAGGAATTTAAACTAAAGCCATCAAGTACTAAACTGTGTTTTGTGTGTAAAAATAAATTTATAATGCAAACATGTGGGTTCATTCGAACGATCCCTGGGTTTTTTTCCCAAATTATTTTAAAAAAAATAATGCTTTC
The DNA here is from genome assembly GCA_016987375.1 of Brachionus koreanus. Classification (NCBI taxonomy): domain Eukaryota; kingdom Metazoa; phylum Rotifera; class Eurotatoria; order Ploima; family Brachionidae; genus Brachionus; species Brachionus koreanus. The sequence goes on from PJRA01000412.1 coordinate 2,495,442, forward strand.
TTAATTTTTATTCATTCTTTATTTTTTAATTACAGATTTGTGATTATTAATTAAAATAGCGTAAATTTTATTTGTAATTTTAGTGCTAAAATAAATTAAAATACCACAAAAAATGATTTTGAGTATACTACACATGTGCTGAAGAAATTTATTTTACTTAAAAAATTTCATTCTTTTATTTTGTAAAAATAATCGGACAATCATTTAAAAAATCAAAGAACCGTCTTTTTAAACAACACTTATATCGATCCTTAGCATTTTTTTTCATTTTACAATGTTGTTACTTTCAGTTTTTGATAGTAAATATGCTTATAACAGCTTATATCTGCAGTGTAATAAATAAATTTTTTTAACATAAAAAATTATTTGTTTTATTTTTTTCAGTATTTCAGTAACACCTTTTGGGTGATAAAAAATTTAAAAGAAAAGAAATATTAAAAGAAAAGTAAATTTTGAAAAGTTTTAATAATTTTATGTTTGATTTTAAATCTAAAAAAAATAATTATATTAAATAATTAAATCAAACCCAATTTTTTAAAAGATTTAAAAATAGGATATTGTTAGATCTAAGATTTAGATTCTCAAAATTCTTAATTTTAATTTATTATTTTAATCATTGGTTTTATTTGTTTTTTTTTTAATTAATAAAAATTTCAGCCTCATACACATTAATTTGAAGAATAAAATAATATTTATTGAAAAGAAACTAGTTTACACATATTAGATTAAAAGGGATATAGAAAATTCAAAACTGTATTTGCTTCATCTGTTTTTCAAGTCAAGTAATTTTTAATTACTCAATTGACCATTTTATTAGACTTTTATTTTTATTTAAAATATAGTTTGGGTTATAAACCCTGTACTTTAATCAAACAAAGGATTCAAATATTTTTCAAAGATTTTTTTAATAATTAAAATTTTTAAGAGTTTCTATAGTTTTTTTCTAAGATAAAAAAGCCGATTTTTTAGTCATTTAAAAATTAAAATTGAAATGTTAATTTTTTTATTTTTTTTTAATTTAACTTAATTATTATTCATTTTTTTCTTTATTAGACTTTTAGTTTCTTTTATTTTAACAATAACTAACTATTTAATCAACTTGCAGTATTTTAAAATTTTTTTGATTTTTTTGTTTGATCAATATGATGATCACCATTTTTGTAATTTGCTGTTTTTTTTTAACAAATGCTCATTGATATAAAATTTTTAGCATTTCCAAAAACTTAATATTTTATTTTCTCATTGTATAAAGAAGAACTAAGTAAAAGAGTTTTAAAATCAATGGACTTTAATACATGTTCACACTTGTTAAATACTTAAAAGAAAAATTAATTTTTTCGATTTGAATTAATTGTAATTAGGACAAATGTAAAGCTTATTGCTTTACTTTATTATCTATGCATCTGATCAAAATAATTAAATAAAACCTTATCGATTCTAAAATCTAAATTTATTTTTCAAAAAGATTTTAATAGAAACTCGAAAGCATTTAGTCTAAGATAATCTCTATTTAATTATGGCTTTGCCGGTTATTTTAAAACCCCCAGATATTATTACTATAAAATAAAATCATCAAAATACAATCTATCAAATTATCGATCTTAAATCGATAATTAATCAATAGAGTTGACTTCGTTTACTTTACTTTAATTGAATTTTTGTAATAGTAGTTTCTAAGGTCATTGAAAATTTTTAGTCTTTGTTTTTTTTTTCTAATTTAAAACTTTTTATTAACCTCTTTTAAATATTTTAAAGTAATTTTCAAATCATTTTCACTAACTTTAAGAAATTTCTAAAATTTAGTATTCTAAGAGTTCAAAGTTTTAATTTTCTATTTAAAATATTGTAACATAAAAGTATATAAAACAAAGACTTATTAAAATTTAATATTGTTATTTAAAATTTTTACAATGCAGCGACATAGCCAGGGGCATTTGAAAGCTACTTATAATTAATAAGTAGAATTTTCTGTTCAACTTAATTCCAATATATATAAGAAATTTTTCGTCATCTATTTTGATTTTTTCTTCTTAAAATTGAAAACAAAAGATATTTCAGAAATGTTTACTTTTATTATATGATTTTTTTTTTTATTTCAAAAAATTTAAGGAAAGATGCTTAAGTCACAGTTTTCTTACAGGTCAAAATTAATAAAATTTGAAAAATTTAATGTTCGAATAAATTGCTAAAATAATTAAATTTCAGAAAAAAAAAATGATAATTAACCAGCATATTAAAGAACTAACAATAGTGATTAGAATTAAACAAAATTGTTTTTTCGAAATGAAATAGAGCTTTTGTTATAAAATCGATTTTGTTTTTTAGTTTGTGGTCAATTTTTCAGAACTAATTTAAATTAGCGAAAACAATTTTACTGGAACAAAGGACAACACTCATATTTTAAATTCAAATCCATTGTTAAAAACTATTGAGCTAATCCGTTTTAAGAGCTCAAAATATCTGCAATTTGTAATGATTTTTAGTTTATGCTTTGTCACTAAATCCGCAATAAACCGAGTCAACCAAAACTAATTTGCTTTCCGTATTTATTTTTGTTCTTTTATGAGAATTGCTTTTGCTACAGATGATCGCTATAGCATATTGTAACAATAAATAAAAAAGAAAAAACAAACAAACTACCCAAAGTCCATTAATAGTCTGAATGTTTATTTTTACTCATAAAAAGAAATTTATTGTTTAGGATAAATTATAAAATTAGGTATCAAGTTAACATACATTAATTTTTTGTTATTTTAACTATTCAATAAAATTTGTTTAATTAAAAATAAAATACTGGAAAATAATTTGCTGAATCATTTGTATTTTTTTTTTAAATAATTTTGGAGATACTCGATAAAAGTAGTAGATTGATTAATAATTTAGTTTGGGTCTTCTTATAGTATTGAGCCTAGTGGGGTTTTAAATTAAATTTAATCATTTGAATGATTCAATCTATATTTAGTAATCAAATTACTTCTCTATTTGTACTTAGGTGATTTTTAGCTCTCAACTTAATTACAAAAAATTTCAGTTCAAATTGAAAATTGTGAAAAACTTTAGAGAATACTTTTTTGTTGTTGTATTGTGACATCGTTAGTTTAAATTTTTGATTTTTATCTGAAATGACTAGAGAGTGAATTATTTGAGAAATAATTTCATAGAATTTAATAAAGAAACCAGATATTGCTATATGCTGGAATACAGATTGACAACAATTTATTTGACACTATTTGTTTTTGTAATCTGTCAATTTGTTAATGAAAATCAGATTATGTTTTAATGCTATTTTTTTTTCAATTTCGTTTAGTCAAAAAATGTAATTTTGTTGTTTAATTGAACATTTTTTTTTATTGCAACTTGGATTATCATTAGTAGATAGACTTCAAATTTATTTAAACGAAAAATAAAAATTTTTCTTTATTTTTTCATAAAATTTTTAATAAGTATTTAACCAGAAAAAAATCAAATTTTTTTTAAATTGATTTTTTATGGAACCAAACAAAAATAGTATCTAAAGCAAAGTTAAGAAGAGAATTAGTCAGAAAAATCGATTTATTTTAGAAAAAAAAAATTTGGAACTATTTTTAATAAATTAAACTCTGGTTATTGATTTTTATTGCAAAAGAAGACTTTTGTAAATAATGGTTTGCACTTGTACAAATCAAATATTTGCTTGAATAAAGCAGCATATTTTTCGGATTAGAAAAGTGTCCGTTTTGAGGCATCATGTGACTCGCATATTTAAATTTACTTAAGTATTCAAAAAGCTAATCGTGGCTAGAGTGAATATTTCAATATTAAAAAAATTCAATTTTAGAATCTAAAGATAAAGAGTTCAAGTATTTAGTGAACATTGAAAACAACTAAATGTAAATATTGAATTCCATTTCAGTAAACAATCTGTTACATAATCGTATTAAAAAGATAAATATTCTAAAATTACCTAATTTGTGCGATTTAATTGTATCGGTGAAATTTTCTCATTTTTTAGAGCGTGTTAGTTTTGATGCTTCTTGTTCATTATTACGAAATAGTTTCTATTCGCTATGTGACACGATTTGATTGATCGGTTAACACATGGTACTTGACAAAGCTGATACATAATTCTTGCATCATCACCTTATAATTTTCAATATTTATTTTCTATTCTATCATTTATTTACTTAATTTTAAAATGTCTTTAGAATCAAATAGAATGATACGAAAGATAAGAAATATCCTAAATCCTAAAGAGAACACACAAGCAACACTTTACGATATCCAGGCAGCCAATTTAGCCAATTCAAAAAATGGACCAGGCTCACCAGTCAGCTTCATCAAAAAAAGTAAGTCTTAATTTAATTAAAAACTAAATTTTTTTTCCAAAAACATGTTTTTTGTTTTATCAATATGATAATTAAATACTTCTTAAAAAAAAGATTTCTCTAAATTTTATTAATAAAAAAGGAGTGTTATTCTATTAAATGTTTAAAATTGTTTTATTATTTTTTCAACATAGTTAATAAGTAATCTGTAAATCAGTGTTCATTTTTTACTGACATGTCATTATTTCATTAGTAACATTCATTAAATTCGAGTAATTAAGATATTAAAAAATTTAGTAAATTTTGATCTTAAGATTTGAGTAACTCAAAGTATTTGGATTTAGATCCAAACTACTAAATTAAAACAAAAGTCTAAGATTCTTAATAGCAGCTTTTTATTTATTATTTTTAGTATTTATCTAATGATTTTATTTAAATAGAAAAAATAAATGAATGAGGCAGAATTTTTAATGTTCAGTTGACAATTTAAAAAACATGAGATCCAAGAATTCTTAAGAATGAAAATAAAATACAGACTTTTAATTTTGAAAATTTTTTTAGAATTTTAAGAACAAAATATCATTTAACTATTTATTTGTATGAAAAATTTTTTATAATTTTTTTTTCTAATATTTAAAGAGATCCGCTCAACAAAGTCCTGGGTAAAGCTTCCAAAGAACGGAAACAAAGTGTTCCAGGAAAACGATGGGTCCTACGAGTCAGTGTCTTCAATGGAGCCAGCTAGTAACGAATTCGAAAGCTATACTCGTGTGAATAAAAACGAAAACATGCAGCTAAAAATACCCAAATCTCCACTAGTTCTAAAACATTCCACTTTAAACTCAAAATTAAATGAAACCGATCTACCAAATGACTTGAACTCCAAAATTATTGACAAACTAAGCAAGTCATCTATAGAAAATCCGGCAAACATTCCAATACTATGCACCTACTCGTTTAATATAAACGATCCAAAATGGGTTCAGTTGACCAGCAAATTTAATCTTTGTGGCCTTAATGTGCGCTTGATTGAGCTTCAAAAAGGAGTGCCTGTAAACGCAATCTTTTATTTGTCCAATTTGGATTTGATTTATGTGAAAACAGCAGATGATTTGGAAGGCTACGTGCCCCGCAACTGCTGTAGACCAATCATTTCTAGCAATGAGTTGAGCATGCGTAAAAGCCATGCTAGCACAAAGCCATTAGTTGGTTTTCGGCCAGTGAAAAGCATCAGCAGCGACACTGACACCCTAAACACAAATTCAAACAATTATTCGGACGAGAAATCAACCGCAAACGATTCGATTAAATACCACTCACTGTCAATCGAATCAGAATATGATGATTTAATAGAGAATATTGACGAATCTAAACCAAAATTGAGCAATAATTATCTAGCTAGCTGTGACCAAAGTCAATTTTCTGTACTCAATCCAGACTTTTCTTTGTGCAAATATCGAGATTCCGGGTATCGAAGTGAAATTGAAAATAACATGACTAATTTTTCCACTAATTTCAAAATTCTCGATGATAGTCAAGAAAAATTGGATAAATCTTCCAAATGCTTATTGTCCATGCAAAGCAGAAGTCGACTGCCTATATCCATTCAAAGCAATCTCAATCTGACTTTAATGGACGAGAATGGACAACCCGAAAGTCAAGACTCATTTTGCAACGTGCCTTGCAAAGGAGTTTTTTACAACAACAGCAATCTTCGCATGTCTGCCAGACAACCGCGTTATAAAAAGAACGAATTCAAGCGGAACAACATTCGCCGATCGCTTGACTCGTACTTAACCGGTAATCCAAATGATCCATCTAGAATTCAGTCTTTCTATGCCGTTTCAATTGATCTAGATGAAGATAAAGAAAAATCAAATAATTTGAACATAAATTCTCGTGATTTGATGTACTATCCGGACCTAGATTTGAATAAAATTGAGCTAGATTCGCTGAATGAGTTGGACAAGGAGCATGAAAAGATTTGGACCATTGTTCTGAAGCATGAGGCTAGAAATTTTCAAGAGATATCGGTGAGTCCAGGCATGTTGGTCTCGGTTATACGAGATTTCAGTGATATGCTCTATGTTAAATTGCTTGGATATGAAAATTCTAGTCTTAATTTATCACAACAGTATGGTATTATACCGAAAAGCTGTGCCGTTGACTTACAGGAAATAATTTATACAAGTAATAAAAATTTGAATGCTCGATTTGAGCAAAATAGAAGAAAATCTCAAATAACTGCTTTGTAAAGTTGATTTTTAGATTTGATTCTACTTTTATTCATATTAAATTTATTATGTAATTGTTTATTGATATAATTGAATTAGGCAATAATTGTAAATTTATTTTTCTTTAATTTGTAATTTATTATTTTTATTAATGTTAGATATTAATTAAATTAAATTAAATGAAAAAAAAAATGGATAAATTGAATGTTAAAATTTTTTTTGAAAAATTTTTATATTTTTTCTTAAGATTTTATTTATTTTTAAAATAAAAAAATGCTCAGTTTAATTTTTTTTAAAATTTAATTTTGTACTAAATTTTACTAGAAATAATTTCAGATTAATAGTTTTTTACGAAAAAGAAGGTTTGATTATAACCACAATCATTGCTTACAATCACTTGATAAATTTTGTGATTAGTTAAAATTATCATCTAAATCAGCTCTACATTTAATAATTTAAAAAAAGCAATTGTCTTAAATTGCTTTCCTCTTAATATTCAAAATGAATGAAGATATGTTCTGAAAATAATATCCAAATTAGTTAAGTTTAGTCTATTGAATAAACATAAATAACATTGTAGATGACATACTGTGTTATAAATAATTAAATGAATAAGAAAAATAAAAAAAAAAGAAAAATTTATTTTAAAGAAAAAAAGGATTTTTAAGTCGAATCTATTGTAATGGTATTTTGGGTTGTTTAACATCTTCTCATGTTTACATCTTTTGTTTCACAATTCGAGATTTAAAAATTTCACACATTAGGAATGTGTATTATAAATATTGATTTTTAATATTAATATAATTTTCAATAGGACTATTATTTATTTATGAATTTTTTTATTTGATATTCTCCGACACTATTTATTCTTTTCTTGAGTGATACTGCCTATTGCCTGCCAAAAGAAGTAAAAATTGCACTGTTTGCAGATGATCTATGCATTTGGATTACAAGAACTTCAAAAAAAAGAAATTTAGCGTCTCCTTCAAGCTGCAATAGAGGAAATCGTGGAGTTTTGCAATAAATGGGCCTTCAAAATGAATAAAACAAAATTTTCCACACTACTTTCACAAGAGCTGGTGCTAGAAGAAACTACGAAAGAAAATACAAGCTAAATATCAAAATTGAGCAAGAAGAGGTACCACAAGAGGGTATGGGTGAAGTGATTTATCATTAATAATTTTGATGACATTTTAAAAATTATAGAAAAAATTACAATCTGTAAATTCATAAGAGACAGGTGAAAATTTAATTTTACCTATCTAAAAACGGTATATGGTGACAAATATATTGACATTTTTTTGATATGACAATTTTTATTCTTTTTTTTTTTTTTTAATAAATAATAATAATTGTGGGGGAATGCCCCTGGGTTTGTCCGAATAGCCTTCGCTTTCGTTTAAACCCTCAAATTTGAAAATTTTGAATTTTTACAAAAGAAAAAAGGAGTAAAAAAGAGTAATAAATACAATTTACCTAAATGTATTAAAAGAATGTATTAGAAGAAATATACAATTTTTATTTTGTTTGCTATAAAATTATATATACAAGTTAATCTTTATAATCACTTTTTTATTGAATTACAAGATAACACAGATGATATAAACTTAAAGATATAAATTTTACGGATTAAGCTGTTGAAAATCATTTCAGGAATGATGATGTTATTAAGATGACAAAAATATACAATAAAATTTTAAAAAAATGGTTTTAGTAATAATAAAAGTAAAAATTATTTTTACAAATTTAAAAAACATTCTATTTTATTGTCTATATTATTTAATTGACAGCAAAACATTTATTTTATATTTTTTTATTTTTCAAGACAAAAAAATGGACATTAAAAATTTTTAGATTTTTTTGGACAAGACGATGATAAATCTAAATCATCTCCAGCATTTTTAGATTTAGGAGGTCTTCCTCTTTTTTTCTGTTTAAAAGCAGGTACATGATTTTCTTGATTATTTGATATATTTGAATTTGAAATTTCTCGTGAAATTGAGTGGTCAATGGTAAGAATAAGCCATGGTGAATTGATTGAATTATTTTCCTCTTTTTTCATTTTGTCTAATGGGGCATCTCTGGCATTCGGATTCCATTCTAATTTATTGGCACGACAGGCTATAGCAATCACATGTTTACAAATTTTGTTTTTTGTCCAATAAGGACAAGAGCAAATACTTTTTTTATAATCTTCTTTATTAAAAGATACAGCCCAAATACTAGTAATTAGACTTAACCACTTATCAAAATCCAAAATATCAGCCCCTTTTAAGCTGTTTTCAAAGTTTTTTATTAATTCATCATCTAAATTATTTCTTGCTAGCCTTCCTGATGGAATGTAATATCTACCACATTTTTCTTTTTTATTTTTTAAGATATCCAAGTTTTTATTTAAGTGCTGCCATGCAGATTTCCAATTTTCAATGCTTGGCTCAACTGAAATTTTGAAGAGAATAGGACTATTGTGACTTTCTGCTCTTTCAGATGACCATTTTTTCAGAAGTTTTACTGAAACCATGTTTTAAAAATTTATTTACTGGAAGTTGTTTTCGAAAAGAATTTTCTTCTTTAACCAAACTATATATTAATTCTGAAGTGTTGTTTGTCTTTGGGATTTCAGGTGAAAATGATTCATACCAAGAACAATTTTTATCAATAAAATTTTCTTTAAAAAAATTTATAAATAGCTCAACTGAATCAAGTTGATATTTTTTCCATTTATTTAAAGCGCAAGCAGCAACACTTTTAAATTATGTATCTCTGAATGTAACTGAATATTAAGTATATCTTCTCTAATCAATTTTCTAATTTTATTGTCTTTAATTTTGTTCAATTTTAAGACATAATACCAGTTGGCCACATGTTGAAATTTTTTATCAAATACATTTTCAAAGGCTACTGCAATTGCTGGATTAATATCAGAAATTAAAGCACTTGGTTCAAAATTCTTTTTTTTTTAAAAGTTTTAGTTCAGTTTTTATGGCTTCAAATGTAAACATAAAATCTTTTTCATGTTGATTCTTACAAATTGTTAATCCAAAAAAGTGAAAATTATTTATAGAATCAATGGTACCAATGATAATTACGGGCAGGCCATGAAATTTGAATCAACAAGACCACGATTTTCTTCAATAAATAAATGATCAATTATTGCTAGAGAAGTCTTCGAACTATAATCCAAAACATCAATATGAGTCTTTTTCTCCACATTATTAAGTTGTTTGCAAAAGGAGGTTTTTTCTGATCAAACTTTTCATAATTTCCGCGAAGGAAGGTCAAGATATTCCAGCACACTGAGCTGTTCTTTATTTGCTTTAAAAAGAATATCTTGTGTTTTGTGTATAGTTGTTCAATCATCTCTAACTGTAAGGCTTCTAACAAAGGTCTGATTCTCGAAAATTACTTAAACTTTAAATAAATAAATTAGATATTAAGCTCTAACCTGTCCCCATGTTTCGTTTTCATTAATATTTCATAAAGGATCTAATTGATATACAATATGGATAGCATGTAGAATAATTTGAGATTTATATGAGATATCATTAGAAAAAATGTATGAAGACTCACGTGTGAATCTAATGCGATTCTCGTATATTTTCTCATTACTTTTCTCACTAATTCTAATTACAATCTCTCAAAAAAAAAGCATTACAATAAAAAATTGCTTTTTGGTTTAATATAATGGCTTAGATTTTAATTTAAAGTTTTATGATTAGAACGATTTAAAAATGTCGATTTTTTTATTAATTTATTTAAAATTTATATAATTTATATTAATTTTTTTTTACAATTATGGTTCAAATAAGAATCTGATAAAAATTAATTATTTAATCTTACTATTTTAGGTTTCTTACATTGAAACACATACAAAAATTGGAAATTTACATCATCAGAAATTTAGTGATAAGAATTTGATAAAAAAATGTGTTTTTAACTATCAAACATCAGTGATTGCAAAGTGTTTGAATCAATTTTTTTTAAACATGATTCAATACGTCGAATCAACGTTCTGCTGTTGCTTTCCAACCTCCTTCATAGACATTCTGTACCGAGATACCCAAAAAATCCTCTATTGGTCTAGCTTGTGGAACATTTGGAGGATTAATGTCTTTAGGTACATAATAAACCATTTCATCCATTCAAGAAATCGACTCAGCAGATCAAGGAGCACTTATTATATCAGGCCAAAACAAAGAATTATAGTCATTTTTTTGGAACCTTTTCTTTTCCAATAAATTGATACACTTGCATTTCCTAGCATTTCATTACTAGAAAAACTAAAATATTTTTCATCATATAAAATTACGATGCTTTGCTCTTCATAAAGCCGATTTCGAGTTTTCGACAGTTTTTTTGTGCTTTGAGTCACTGGGCATCATTAAACTAAGGCAGCATTTATTGATTCAAGTAGATTTTGACATTTAAAGATTGATTAACTTGAAATTCAATATATTTAAAAAAAAGACATAATTCTGGTTGTTTCCTTAAAGTATTTATATTTATTCAACTGAAGAATAATAATTTTTTAAATTAAAATGAATAAAATAAAATAAAATATTTTTTAAATTTTACATTTAATGAAAATAAAATTAACAAAAAATATTAAATAAAGTGAACACAGATCAAAAGAAGAATCAAAAATGGTCAAAAGAACTCCTTGGGCCTTAGACTGCTAGTTCACTCATAAATTTCTATGACATTCTATCTAATGTTTAAGAGTTTTAGCAATTTAATTGAAATTAAAAAAAAAATTGATTAACTTCGCAAGTAAATTTATTGTTAATTGAATATGAAAAATAATTAAATAATTTTTTATTTCTCTATAAAAATAAAATTTGATAATTAAATTTTAAAAATATGATTATACCTAATTAAAAGCAAGTCTAAACATAAAAAAAAATTTAGTTTAAATCTTGGCTTTGTAAGGAATCAGCTTTGTTCAAATTACTAAATTAAATCTATTTGTAATGTATTTTAATGAAAGTTTTGATCAAGTTTTTTTTAGTTTATTAAAATTTTTTTGATTTTTTTTCAGAAATTTAATGAAATTTTTTTTCCTTGGATTTAAAGCAAATCAGCTACATCTTGAGGCATTTCATTAATTTGAGTGTTATAGAAAGTCTCAATATCATGCAAATTCTTTTTGTCTTCCTCAGTCACAAAATTAATAGCCACGCCTTTACGACCAAATCGTCCACCACGTCCAATTCTTATTTAAAAATTAATTAAAAATCTAGCTACTAATTGGAGCATTTTTAAATACCTGTGAATATAGTTTTCGCGATTGTTCGGCAAATCGTAATTGATTACTAATGATACTTGTTGCACATCGATGCCACGAGCAAGTAGATCAGTAGTGATCAACACACGAGATGATCCTGTTCTGAATTCTCGCATGATAACTTCACGCTCTCTTTGATCCATGTCACCATGCATGGCCGATACAGTAAAGTCTTTTTGATGCATTTGTTGAGTCAACCAGTCTACTTTACGTCTTGTATTACAGAAAATTACAGCCTGAGTAATTGTCAAAGTCTCGTATATGTCACACAAAGTGTCCAATTTCCACTCCTGTTTTAAAATAAATTTTACTTTGTAAAAACAATTTTTTTTGAAAAAAATTTTAAATTTTCTTAGTAATATTCAAAAAAAAATTTTCAAATAAAATTTAAAAAATATTCTTTTCTTTCTCTAAATTTAATCTGTCAGTATACGACGTACTCCAAAATTTATAAAATAAAAATAAAATCGTGGAGTATAGCGAGTAGACTTTTTTCCTATGGCACATTTAGGGAACGCCTAAACTTGCAATAAGAAATGCAATTTGGAGCTGAATGTGCTTCTCTTGAATTTACTTTAAAATTTTTTTATAAAAATTTTTTCAAAACAAAAAAGTTTAAAAAAATTTAGAGAATATTTTCCTAAAAGAAAGTTAACTTTTTTTTAAAATTTAATCTGTTAGTATACGACGTACTCCAAAATTTATAAAATAAAAAAAAAATCGTGGAGTATAGCGAGTAGACTTTTTTCCTATGGCACATTTAGGGAACGCCTAAACTTGCAATAAGAAATGCAATTTGGAGCTGAATGTGCTATTTCAAATTTTAATTTTTTCCAATAATTTATCGAAGATTGGATTGGGACAAATGAATATCAAATTATTCATAATCTCACTTGATCTTCTTTATATTTTTCCTTTTTTTATTTTAATTTTAGCTTCATAAACATATTTTGAAATATCTATGAATTTTGATAAAAGGTTTTTAATTAGAAAATGATGTATAAAGTCTTGATTAGTACGATATAAATTTGAAAATTTATCCATACAACGAGTGACTTTAGATTTATTTTCCTTTACGCTTCGAATAGCCTATTTCTTTTTATAGCTTAATAGACTATGATTTTATAAAGGATTTCGAAATAGTTTTAAAAATTTAAAAAAAAAAGCAAAATTACCTCTTTTTGAACAAAGACATAGAATTGCTTAATACCTTCCAGAGTAAGCTCTTCTTTTTTGACCAAAATTCTAATAGGTTCTCTCATGAATTTTGTTGTCACTTCTAAAACTTCACTTGGCATAGTGGCCGACAAAAGAATAACCTGGATGTTGTACGGCATTTTGGTGAAGACATCATGAATTTGTTCCTTGAAACCTCTAGATAACATTTCATCAGCCTCATCCAAAACAAACAATTTGATTGTCTTAGGATCTAAAAAACTTAATAAGACCAAGTTCTTGTAATATTTAAAGTTAACACATACTTAAGGCCTTTCGGTTGATCATATCTGACACACGACCTGGAGTTCCGACAATTATTTGTGCGCCGGTTTCCAATTTTCGCGCATCCTCTTTTACATTGGTACCACCGATGCAAGCATGACAAGTTACTCCCATAAAGTCGCCCAAAGCCAAGACGACTTTTTGGATCTTTAATTATTAAATTTTAAACTGATAAATTGAACAAAAATTATATCTACTTGTTGAGCCAATTCTCTTGTTGGCGCCAAAATTAGAGCTTGACAACTTTTGATTGACATGTCCAATTGCTGCAATATCGAAATGGAAAAGGTAGCTGTTTTACCGGTACCGGACTGAGCTTGAGCAATAACATCAGAGCCTTAAATTGAATAAATTTAATTTAAAATAAACTATATTTATTTATATTTTTTATTCAAATTAATTAATAGATAACAACAAAAAATAATTTATCATTTTTCTTAAAATTTTTAAATAAATTTAAAAAATATTCTTTTCTTTCTCTAAATTTAATCTGTCAGTATACGACGTACTCCAAAATTTATAGAACTAAAAAAAATCGTGGAGTATAGCGAGTAGACTTTTTTCCTATGGCACATTTAGGGAACGCCTAAACTTGCAATAAGAAATGCAATTTGGAGCTGAATGTGCTTCTCTTGAATTTACTTTAAAATTTTTTTATAAAAATTTTTTCAAAACAAAAAAGTTTAAAAAAATTTAGAGAATATTTTCCTAAAAGAAAGTTAACTTTTTTTTAAAATTTAATCTGTTAGTATACGACGTACTCCAAAATTTATAAAATAAAAAAAAAATCGTGGAGTATAGCGAGTAGACTTTTTTCCTATGGCACATTTAGGGAACGCCTAAACTTGCAATAAGAAATGCAATTTGGAGCTGAATGTGCTATTTCAAATTTTAATTTTTTCCAATAATTTATCGAAGATTGGATTGGGACAAATGAATATCAAATTATTCATAATCTCACTTGATCTTCTTTATATTTTTCCTTTTTTTATTTTAATTTTAGCTTCATAAACATATTTTGAAATATCTATGAATTTTGATAAAAGGTTTTTAATTAGAAAAAAGACTGATTTTAAAATGTAAAAAAAATATCCAAGCCCTGATTAGTACAACATAAATTTGAATTATTTGTACTCAGTTAAGACTTTGTTTTTCTTTCCTTCAATAATTTTATTTGAATAAGATTTTTTTATTGAGAAAAAAAATCTGATTTTGAAGGAATTGATAAAAGTATTAATTAAAATGGCTAGTACCTTTGATGCAAGGAATGATGGCACGCTGTTGAATAGCTGAAGGTTTCTCAAAACCATACGCATAAATACCACGCAATAAGTCCTCACGTAGATTCATCATATCGAAATTATCGGCAATCTCATTCCAATTGCCCTTTTAATTTTGAAAAATTTAGTTCAATTTGTTCCATTTTTGCCAATTTATTTTACTCACCTCGATAACGCCATCGACCTCCATTCCTGGCGGGCCGCTCTCGGCTTTGTATTCACTTAAAATTTAAACACGTTTTACTAAGCTTATTGTACTTAAATTTTGGAACAAAATTTTTGAACTAATTAATTCTTTTCTTTTTTTAAGATCGTGGAAAGTTTATGAAAAATAGAAAGATTTTTTTTTACCTTTTTTCTTGTTCGCTCATTTTAATTCACTATATTAGGAAAGAAACATATGAATTTTATATGTTTGATGTGAATGAAATTTTCAAAGCAAGAGTGAGTGAGCGAATAAAAGCATATACTTATACACATAGACTGATAACGTGCGAAGTCTGTGTGCATATTTTTTTATTTAAAACTAGTTAAAATGCATTTGAAAGCAAAACAAACCTCCAAAAAGCAATTTTTTGAAAGCATGTTTTTAAAGATTTTAATATTATGATGAGTTGACTTGAGCGAGAATGCGCTCTTTTATTATGTATAAAATTTTAACTTGAACTCAAAATTAGCATGCTCTCTCTCTCTTTTTTCTTAAGTTTAAAGACAGCTTTTAAGTTCTATCTGCAGCTAGACAATAAATTAAGACTTTATTTTACTTAAGACACGCTTTCAAAAAGACAAAAGTTTTGGATTAAAAATTTGAGCATCTTACACTTCATTGTTTTGTTGGCCGTTTTCTTTACGGCTATCGGAACCAGCCTTACTGTTACCTTCTCTTTCCTCGATTGTTTGTTTAGGTTGCATTTAATTTTAAGACAAAAAATAAAATTTTTGTTCTTTTTTAGAAATCTAAATTTAAATGAAATTATTGACCTTAATATACATTGCTCTTATCTTAGCTGAAAAATTTATTTTAACAAAAAACTGCAGGTTAAACCAATATGAATGATTTTTATACTTCATTTCAAGATTAAATTAACAACTATATATTTTTACCTCCAAAACATATTTTAAATACTTTAAAAAAAGATCTTTTATTTAAAACTAAATTAACAAATTTCATAGTTTTATATTTATCATAAAACATTTTTTTTAATCTTTTTTAATTATTAATATTTTGAAAAAAATAAAAAAAAATTTAATTGTAATATTGAAAAATAATTAAATTTCAAAATTTCAATTAATTTATATCGGATGTAATTTCGAAATAAAAATGTTTATTCATAATTTAGAAGAAAATTTTTTTTCTTAAATGATTGTTAAGTTACATAAACCATTAACATATAATTATAAAAAAAACTCACATGCTTTGGATCAATTTAAATGTCGACTTTTTTTTTGGGAAAAAATTTTTTCAAAAAAGTCAACTTTTAATAAAATATGTAATTTTTTTTTCAAATCTTTATTTCTCATTTAAAGTGCCTAAAATCATAAACTGTAGTTTCAGACATTCTAATTTCAATATTTTTTAAAACTTAAACTAAGAATTTTATTTTAAATTTATAAAATTTTCTGTTTAGTCTAATTTTTTTTAAGCCACAAAACTATTATTTAGATAAGTGAATGATACAATGATTAAAAAATTAAAAATATATCCAGAATATCTCTTTAATCTTACAAACATTCAAAATGACTTAAAATATTTTACTTATTTTGTAAATTAACGATAGATTTTAATAAAAAATAAACAAATTTATTTCACCAAAAATAAATTTATTAAATCAAACAAAACATAATTAAAAAATAATATATATATTTTCAAAATAAAAGATAAACCGAAATTCTTTTTGTCAACATTTACCAAAAAATCTAATTAATTAATAGAAAAGCAATTTATATAAAATCATTTTTTTTGTGTAAACGTTCGGACAGTAAAAGCCTTTTTTCTTTTCAATAAAACGTTCTATTTTACACATATTTTATTAGCAGTTTAAGTATTTTCTGAGAATTTCGCTTTTTTTGAGGGGATTTGTAACTCTTTATCACTTGATTCATGGCCAGATTCTTGTATTAAATTTTCGGTCAATCGGACACAATCAGATAGTATAAACAAGGTCTGGTATTTTTTTGTTGGCCCCCTTTTTTGAATTCTTTTATTTGAATTGTCCAGCAAAATCTGCTTGTAAGGAAATAGTTTGGCATTGTTGAGCGTTTGATCGTCAGAGTTCAGCAAAACGCTTTTATTTAATTTAGTTAATTTTAAATCAAATTAATTAACTGAGTAAAAAATTAATTGACAGTTAACAAAAATATTATTCTTTATCTTTTTTATTGAATAATTAAAATAATTATCTTTATTTAATAAAAGTGTGAAGCAAATGTTTTTTTTTTATTTCAAGATTTAAAAACTAAATGAAATTGTTTTTTAAACCATTCGTGAAAAACATGAATCTAAAGCTAAATAAAAAAAAAAATAAAATTTCTTCTCAATTCTTAATCTAATTCTAGTATAAAAACATGAAAAAATTTAGACTATAGGTAGACAGGAAAATGAAAAATTTATCTAAAATTAAATTAAAATAACCAAAACTCTTTGATTTATTTTTATTATTTAATTTTAAATATATATGAGCAATAACTCAGACTGCTTTATCCATTTTTTATTCTTTGATTATCAATATAATGAAAGGCCAAAGACTCGTATTTATTAGTGTTGGGTACCGGCAAAAAAATGCCGTTAGCCTTCTTGATTGCCAAGAGGAATAAATTTTTTTTCTTATACCCAATTCTTGTATATATCAAATTTTCATATTTGAAATTTTTTTATGTTTTATTTATAAACATTTTTGTCGGTCTAATGTCCGTCACTGATGGCACCCAACACTAATAATTATAATCATTAATTAATATTCATTTTTTAAAATTATTTCACAAAAGTAAATTAGAAAATAAAAATTTTTTTTTAATAAATTTTGATTATTAGTTGTCAATGATTTCAGCAATCAAAAATAAAGATTTAAACCCGTTTAAAATATAAATTAAAATCTAAATTTTTTTGAATTGAATGCTTTTATTTAGGCAATTTTAATCAAAAAATTTCATTAATCAAGATAGACTTTGTTTAGTTCACTTTTTATTTTCAAGCAAATATCGAAATTAAAAATTAATATTTTTGTATTAATCTCTGTTAAAAATTCCAAAAAATATTTTATTTAAAAAAAATTGAAGAAATTGGTTTTTGAACTTTTTTTTAATGCTATATATTTAACTCCTTACTTGATGAAAAAGCTTGAAAAGATAAATCACTATAGCAACTGAGAATTAAAATCCTAAATTTTAAAGAAATGCCGAAGCGATCAACAGTTGTAATTATTCAAATAGTTAGCTTAGGGAAAATATTTACCATTTAGATTAAAAATATTTGTTTAAAAGCCATAAAAAATCAATCATTAAGAACGTCAGTTCTTCACTTAATAATTATTCGACTAGTTCGATCTCGTACCCGAGGCAATCGTGACTATTTTCTCAACTATTAAAATAAACACACTTAAACAACCTCTTTAAAAGTTGGTCTTTCCGTTTCATGAAATTGTATGTTTTTTTCCCAACTTAAAGCACTTATTTCGGCTAGTTACTGAACCTCGATACAATTCAATCAAATAAACCCTAATTGCAATTATTAATGAGAATTTATAAAGTAAAAAGATCAAAAACTAGGACATTGACTAGATTAAGTTTGTAGATTTCAAGTTAATTTTAATATTGTTGCTTTTCTGTCTAACAAAAAAATAAAAAATTAAAGAAAAAAAACGCACCACTATTCAAAATAAGTGAATAATGAATTTCAAATTATACATATTATCTAAATAAAAGAGAAAATATTTAATTTAATATTTGCGATTTTAAATCAATCAATTAATCGTTGGCAATAATTATGCCATTTTTCGGAATTGGTAAATTCAGCTGCAGTGGTAGTAGAAATGAGCCCAAAGAAATAAGTGTGCTTAATTATTCACACAATAATTTAACATATGTGCCAGAAGAAATAATTCTCCACGAACGATCTTTAGAAGAGCTTTTTTTGGATGCCAATCGTATAAACGAATTGCCAAGAGTAAGTCATATGTTCGTCTTTGCTGATTAAACAATTTAAATATCTTATTTTAGTGGCTGTTTCAGTGCTATGGTTTGCGAATACTTTGCCTAACAGACAACGAGTTTCAAGCGTTGCCACCAGCCGTGGCCAACTTGATCAATCTGGAAAATTTAGATATAAGCAAAAATGACATTAGAGAAATTCCTGATACCATAAAATGTTGTAAAAAATTGTCTATTTTTGAAGCAAGTGTTAATCCAATTGGAAGGTATTATCAAGAAAATTATTAAGAAAAAAATTTATATCATCATTTTAAATGTCTAGATTGCCTGAAGGATTCATGATGCTGGTATACCTCAAAGAGCTTTATCTTAATGACACATTTTTAGAATATTTACCTAGCAGTTTTGGCAGGTAAGAAAATAAAAATTTCCCCCTCTTTTTAAACAGTGATTTGTACAATATTTTGGCAGACTTTGTAATCTAAAGGTTTTGGAAGCGAGAGAAAATCGGCTAAAAAATTTGCCCAGATCGATGAGCAGACTAATTGATTTGGAACGATTAGATATTGGAACAAATGAATTTGACACATTTGTAAATTTTTTTTAAACTCTTTTTCCTAATAAAAAACAATACATATTTCTTATAATTTTAGCCCGAAGTTCTAAGCAGTCTTATTAATTTGCATGAACTTTGCATTGATAATAATAAACTTGAATTTATTTCATCGGTAAAATAACAGATAATTAAAAATAAACTTAAAATAATTAAATTATTTAAAAGGATATTGGAAATCTAAAAAAACTTTCTTTTTTCGATTTAAGCAAAAACAAGCTTAGATATCTTCCAGAAGAACTTGGCGAATGTATTAGTCTTACTGATTTGCACTTGTCCGAAAATAATCTTGTAGGATTACCTGACTCAATTGGTAAATAATTTAATTTGAATTTGACTTTGAACTTTTCTACTATTCAACTTACTAGGACGTTTGTCAAATTTAGCTATTTTAAAGCTTGATCTAAATCAATTAACAAAAATTCCAACCTCAATTGGCGGGTAACTATTCGATCACTCAATTTTAAAAATTCAATAAGAAAATTAATTTTTGATTTAATTTTGTTTTATCCAGTCTTAACTTACTGTACGAGCTTGTACTCAGTCACAATTTTATAGTTGAAATACCTAGCACAATAGGTCTATTAAGAAATTTAAGAACACTTTATTTAGACGAAAATGAGCTTTCATTCATTCCTGCTGATGTATTATTTAGAATTTTTAATTTAAAAATTTTTTTATTTAATTTTTTAAAACTAGATTGGAAGCTGTAGCTATTTGAGTTTATTGTCAATGAGAGAAAATAGACTAACATATGTACCCGACGAAATAGGTCGTTTAAGCAGACTTAAAGTATTAAATCTTAGTGCAAATTTGATTCAATATTTGCCCTATTCAATCAGCAAACTAAAAGAACTCCAAGCCTTATGGCTTTCCGAAAATCAGGTAAGCTTTAATAAAAAGTTTTATTCAAAAATAGAAAATTTTTATTTAAACCTTAGACAAAACCTTTGATTCAACTTCAGCAAGAAAAAGACAAGACCGGTAAACGCTACTTGACTTGTTATTTGTTTCCACAAGAGCAAATAAGCAGAAAAAGAGGTAAATTTAAAAACGTTAATTGATCTTGCTATTAAATTATTAAAATAAAAAAGAAAATTTAAAATATTCAGCAATTAATGAGATAAATGTTCGCAAACGTTATTTGGATGATATGAGGATTCATCAATTGTATGATAACTTTGGACACAATTTATCAAAAGACAAAAATTACAAAAAGCCCATTGATTCAAACTTATTAATTGATTATAATTCCAGAGATTTTTTAAACAATCAAATTGATAAAATAGCCTTCAACGATTATGAAAATACAACTAGACAAAATTCAATTAGATTTACCAGTGATTTGCCAATATTTGATCATGGGGTAATTAAATTTAAAAAATTTTAAAACAAATTTAATTGAACATGTGTTAGATTTAATGAATTTTTATGCAATTCTTGAAAGACATTTTGTCTTATTTCATTTAGAGTTTTTAAAAAAGTGAGATTTCTAAAAATTGATGAAAAATTTCAAAATTTATTTTATCAAATGTTTTGTCTAAATGAAATTCTGATACACGCTAATTCTAAATGCTCAGTTGGGATGCAGATGGTTGCGGTTCATTTTTATTTAAAAGAGCATTTTTTTCTCAATTTAGATGGTGAATATTAAATCAAAACTTTTTTTTTTATCTTTTTTAAAAACTCTAATTGAGACCTAAAATTTCTAGAATATTTTGGTCATTGTTACCAAATATTACTAGATATCCAAAAATTTTAAGATAGAATTTTAATTTTATATCTACTGATTAAAGATTTGAGTATAAAGATAAAAAAAAGCTAATGACTAAATTGATAGTAAAGACTTGTTTAGAATCAATCAGTATTTTCAAAGTTAATAAAATAGTAGCTTTAAAAGAAACTATGGCAATGTGAAATTTTAGAACAAAAATTACAGTACAAAAACGGAAACCGATATAATTTTTTTTTCTAATTGTGCAAAAATGGTTCTGCAAAAAGCACATTTACGTACGATTTTGTTCAAACGAGTTCTAAAATCTGAAAAAACTCTCATTAAAAAATCATTAGATAAAATTTGCAATAATTTTATAGTTTTTGCAGAGTTTGAAATTCATTTGTACAAATTTATACAATAATCTTCGGTTTGCAGAATCATTCTTGCACAAATAGAAAAAAAAATTATATAGTTTCTACATTTTGTATTGAAATTTTTGTACTAAAACATCCAGAGCTGGTCATAAGTCAAACTCAGAGTCTGACTTTCAAATTATTTTGAGCTCAAGTCAAAGTTTATTCTGAGTTTAGTCTTCTATAAAAACATAATTTTTTTCTCTTTTATATTATCTTTTTGTTTAAAATTTTAGCTTAAATTAAGATTTTGAAAAGGAGTATTATAAAATAGCTTTATTTAATTTGTTTTTCTTTTCCTTTTTTTTGTAAATTATTATTATTATTATTATTATTATTTAAATGAACGCCTTTAAGACGATGTTAAAAGAAAACAAAAAAATAAAATAAAGTAAAGAGCTTTAGAGAAATAAAAGACAAGTTTTTGAAAATATTGTATTTTTTAAAATAAAAAAAAAACGCTTTTTTCTTAATCTAAAATTTATTTTCTTCTCTAAAATTAATTAATTTTTTTAAATGATAACTTAAATTCAAAAAATATCTTTATCTCAAAAAATTATTAAATGTATTTTTCAATTTAGAATTTACTCTTAAAACCAATTGCTGGCAATTATAATACAGAACAAATAAAAAATATTTATCTTGATAGTCCTAGTGGAAATAATTACGAGCGAGAGAAAGCTTTCAAAGTGCACAAATCGGTGAATCGAATGAATGGAATCTAATGGCAGACAGTTTAATTTTAACTTTGTAAATGTGCGTTAAGTGATCAATTTTTAATTGAGAATTAATTTCAATTTTTATTTCATTCATTCAAATTTTTGAGTAACCAAAATCTAAAAAATTTTCTATGACTAAATATTTTTTTTATATTTTTGATATAATATTTTATAAATGTTATGACTTATTGAAAAAGGAATCTATAAATTTTGTAATAAAATTCTATTTTATTCTATTTAATAACTAAATCAAATTAAAAATTGTTTTTTTTTAAAATTTTTTATTATTATTTAATATAAGAAATAAATATATTCGAAAAAAAATTTAATAAAAAAAATCATTAATTTTAGACGATAGTTGTCAAAAAAACTGTAGACTCATACATAAAATTTATTCTGGTTTTAAATATTTTGTTTCTTTATTATTCATTTAATTGATTTCTTACATGTATGATTGTATTTGGAGACATGAAAAATTTTAAATTAGAATAGCATCTCAAGGACAAAATAATTTAGCTTTTGGAATAAAAAATTATATTCAGTTAATTTTTATTCAAAACAAAATTTAAAAATATATGCTTAAAAATAAAATTAATTAACTAAAAATGATCAAAAATTAAAAACAAATTTTTCTCTCAAAATATCAAAATTTTGAATTGTTTCTCTGTTATGTTTATTAATTTTTCAACTAAATTTTTCATACTTGATAAAGTAAGATTTTTTGATATTCTAGGTCAAAAGGAAAAAATTCAAAATCTCTAATAAATTTGAAAGCTATCATAACTTAACAAAATATATTTTTTATAATATTAAAATAAGATAAAATAGAAAATATAAGCAATTAGAAGCTGCCATGAACTATTAATTTTATTTCGTTGATTAACAGATCAGCGCCTTTTTCCTTGAGTTTTTGAGCCAAGTGTAGACCACATAGTTCAGCTTTAACCATTTTATTTTCATCAATATTCAAATCGGCAAGAAAACAAAAATGTCTCAAACCAGGTTCGATTATTTGATCACTATTTTCAACTTTAACGCGTTTGGGTATTTTATTATCTTCATTAGAGTCTTTCAAACTTCGCTTGGGACTATCGATATTTTTTGTTTCATTCAAATCAGATTGATCGCTAACAGCAGGTATTATTGGACAAGCATTTGATTTGTCGTTAAAATTGATCTCGAATCTATCTTGAATTCGCTTTGTTCCTTCCAAATCAAAAACAGCTCCTTCCAGAATTATGGAATTATTAGTTAGACAAGAATTTACACCTATCGGTGCACTGCATCCACCTTCTAGCTTGGCTAGAAAAGTACGCTCTGCAATGCATCGTAAGAGAGTTTCTTCATCATTTAGTCTATTAAGCATTCGGATAACTTCAAAATCGTTTCGTCGAGATTCAACGCCCAGGGCACCTTGACTGACTGCATGTAAGCAAGTTTCAGGAGGCAAGATATGAGAAATTCTATCATCATATTTCATACGCTTAAGACCTGCTGTTGCGAGAATTATAGCATCAAATTTTTTCTCATCATCCATTTTGCTCATCCGAGTTTGCAGATTCCCGCGTATGGTCTCAAATTTAAGCTTTGGATATTTTTCTTTCAATTGGGATATTCTTCTCAATGAACTAGTGCCAATTATACTATTCTCTTCAAAATCATCAAGAGACTTTTTGGTCTCTACCCATCTCTTTGCTATAACTAGCGAGTCACTTGGATCTTCTCGTTCAGGAACTCCGGAAATAATCAAATTATCAGGCAAAACTTGACAAGGCATATCTTTAAGAGAATGTACAACAAAATCTATGCGATTGGTAAGCAACGCGTCTTCTAATTCTTTGGTAAATAGACCTTTGTCACCAATTTTCGGTAAGGCAATATTCAAAATTTTATCACCCTTGGTATCAAAATTAACTATTTCAAAAGTAAAATCAGGATACATTTGTTCCATTCTTGATTTTATACTTTAAACAACAGATTAAATTATTAAACAAAAATTCCATTTTAAATTTACTATTCTGATTGCACCATTGCTAATTTGCTTTTTCTCGATCCTATCTTAAAATGTGTTCTCTTAGCTTGCACTGAATCGCCATGCTCACTCGATACTGGATTTTCCGAACTCATTTTAAACTGATAAATATTTCTTATGTTGAATAGAAAGAGATTAAACTTTCTTTAAAAATTTGCTTTTTTGTCTAGTAAAAATCTTATTCAAACAAAATTTTCATTTATATATATTTTTTTCTTTTTTTTTGAAAAAGTGATTCCAATTTTGTTTTACATAAAATATGACGCTGAATATTTTACAATAAACATTATAAAATCTAAAAATTAAATTTAATATATAATATGTATTTAAAAAAAGTAATATTTGCAATGCTTGGGTTTTATAAAAATTTTTTGCTAAGCTCAAATTTAACTTTAATAAACAACTTAATTTTTTTTCTTTATTATATTAAATTTTAAGCAAAGAAATATGATAATTCCAATTCAAAGCAATTTTTTTTTATTGTAAAATTTAGGCAAATTTAAATTTATAATCATGCACACAAATTATCATTTAAAAAATTTTTTTAATAGTTTTTAGGTTTATAACTTATTGCAGAAGAGTATTTTCAAAGTTAAAATAAAAAAAATATTTTTAGGAATTATGATTAAATTTTGATAATAAACTTCGAAATTTATTCTTTTTAATAAAATTGTTTTAAAAGATAAAGTTTTTTATTTATTCAATTTTGTTCATTTAAATTTTAAAATAAAATAAATAAATCAGAAAAATTTTGTTCAAAAGATTATTAGAAAATATTTTTCAAATTTTAATCAAATTTTTCATAAAAACGTTGAACAACAACCAAAAAAACTTTTGATGTACTTCAAGAAAACACATTAATTTTTTTGGCACCAATTATTCAATAATTCTTCAAATTCACAACATAAATTTGGACAAACTTTGACGAGAATTTGATTAACTGCATTTCTAATTCGGAAAGTGATTTAGCTTAAATTAAGCAATGAATCGTGACTTTACCAAATTAAGATTATATGGCAGTCAATTGAAAACAAGGTGAATGCTCTTTGCAGCTTTTTTCATTACATGTGCAAACATTTATTAGGTCTTGCAATCAGATTTAAATATGTCAAACCGCCATCAAAAGATGTCCCGATTGGCGAAAAACGCAAAAGTGGAAGACCAAATAAGGCTTGATTAAAATTCCTTTTTATTTTTTTTAATATTTTTATCACTAAAATTTGTATTTTACTTAAAATTATATATTATTATTTAATTTTATTCAAATTCAATTGACGCCTTTAAGGCGATGTAAAAATAAAAAAAAATGTAAATAGAAATAAGACAATAAAAGAAACAAATATATTTGAGCAGTTATTATTTATTTATTTATTTATTTATTATTATTTCAATGAACGCCTTTAAGGCGATGTTAAAAAAAAAAAAAAAAAATTAAATAAAATAGTATAAGGAGGTTTTTTTGAAACAAACAATTATAATTTCAAATACTTATCATTAAATACTTATCAAATAATAAAATACTATTCTATTAATTAAAAAATACAGATAATATTCAAATGATTTTCTGATTTATTTTAAAAAATTTACTCGTCATTGTATGTTAAATACTTATTTAAATAGTAAAATACTGATCAAAATTCTTATTAAGCAATTCAAATATTTGGTGAAATTTGGTTTAATGTTAAAGTCTTGACTAACTTTTTGACTTTTAAAGACTTTTTTCCTGATTTTTGTACAAGTCTGAAAATTCTGGGCCTTTTATAAAAGCACTGTATATGCTTTTCTTAGTCTTCTAGACTTAGTTAATTGAATTAACATTTTTTTAAATTTTGAATAAAATAAGCATCAAAAAAGGATTTGTTTTAAAAAACGAAATATTTATAGAATTTATAGTATATATTTTTACAAATCAAAATCTTTTGATAGCTTTATATTGCAACTTTAAAAAATTGAAATATCCAGAGTTGTTCAAAAGTCATAAAGTCAAAGTCAAGTCAATTTTTTGTCTTTTTTTTCTAAAAATTTTAAAAACTTGCTTTTTATCACGGTTTTAAAGAATGTTTTATTCTTAATTGTGCAAGGCTCTGTCAATTTTTTTTCAAAAAGCCTCAAGAGTAATTATGAGTTTTTAACTAGTAAAATTTATGATTATAAGATACAACTTACTAGCAGAATTTTGCAATAGTCAAAAAAAATCATTTTAAAGTAACAAGTAAGTGACTTGACTTTGAAAAGACTTTTTTACTTTTGCACAAGTCTGGAAATATCTTGACTTTTAATTTTTTGTTGAATTTTTGCAACTAAAAATTTAAGACCTAGATTGAGCAGATTTTTTGGAATTTAAAAGATCTAGTTTTTTGATTTTAAATCTAGCAATTAAAATATTAATCAATTTATTTAAACAAATTCTATTTGTATTTTATGTATTTTTCATCATGATTCAGTCATGTTATTTTAATGAAAAAGCTCAAATATAAACTTGGAACTAAATGAACTTAAGGGAAATGTTGCAGCAGAACTTTCTAAATATCTTAGTAAAGATTTTTAAATTTTTATAAAAGATTTAAATTTGATAGCCGTAAAAAAACTATAAAATTATTATATTTGTAAAAAATACATTTTTAATTTTATATTTGTTTGATTTTTTATAGCTAAACCCGAGCTCTTTTTAAGTATATATTAAAAATTCTAAATAAAAAAAAAACTTGTATATCTTGAATAAACTGATTTCATATTAAAATCGTAAATTAAATAAATATTTAAATCTTACAAAAGATTCTTTAACAAACTAGCTTATTTGAAAATAACTAAATCATATTTTCACGCAAAATCAAAGCATTTATCAGACTTTTTAGAAGCATATAAGTTGATTGCAAACAATTAGGTACAAAACCTCAGCTAAAAATTCAAAATTATGGAAACAAGAAAAAGTCATGTTGTTTAGGGTGTGTAGAAAAAGTTACCTAATTTAAGTAGAATAATTTTTGCTTTAGAATCAAATGACTCTGAGTAAAATTTTGATCGCAAATCGAGGCGAAATAGCGTGCCGAATAATACGCACTGCAAACCGTTTGGGCATAAAATGTGTCTCAGTGTTTAGCGATGCGGATAAAGATTCTTTACATGTAAAAATGGCTGATGAAGCTATTTACATTGGCAAGCCTCCAGCGCAACAAAGCTATTTAATTAAGGAAAAAATAATCGAATCGGCCAAAAAAACCAACTGTCAAGCTGTAAAAAAATAAAATAACATCTTTTAATTTTCTAAAATCAACATTTCTATTTTAATTAAGATTCATCCGGGTTATGGTTTTTTGTCCGAGAGCTACGAGTTTAGCCAACTTTGTAGCAAAAATGATCTGGTTTTTATAGGTCCACCATGGCAAGCCATCAGGTATTTAAAACAAAAATATTTTATCTCTAAAATATAGTTATATAATAAAATAAAAGGGATATGGGAATCAAAAGTACTAGTAAGCATATAATGAGTGCTGCCAAGGTTCCTATAATTGAGGGATATCATGGAGAAGACCAGAGTGAAGAGCGTCTTCTTCAAGAAGCCGAACAAATAGGCTATCCAGTAATGATAAAGGCAGTAAGAGGTGGTGGTGGCAAAGGAATGAGAATTGCCTTTAGCCGGGAAGAGTTTATTTATCAACTTCAATCAGCTAAGACAGAAGCTCTCAAAGCATTTAATAATGACGAAATGTTGGTCGAGAAATTCGTCGAAAAACCAAGGTATTGCCCAAGTTAAATCAAAAAATTTAGTTAAAGAAATATATTTAGACATGTTGAGGTCCAAATTTTTGGAGATCATCATTCGAATTATGTTTATCTTTACGAGAGAGACTGTAGTATTCAAAGAAGACATCAAAAAGTCATTGAGGAAACTCCAGCTGTAGCTTTTTTTCTTTAAATTAAATTGAATTTTGTATTTATTTTTTTATTTAAGCCTGGTTTGACTAATGAAACACGTAGGAAAATAGGAGAAGCGGCAGTTAAAGCAGCCAGAGCAGTGAATTATGTAGGTGCTGGAACAGTAGAGTTTATAATGGATCCTAAGCAAAATTTTTATTTTATGGAAATGAATACTCGACTTCAAGTAGAGCATCCAATAACAGAAATGGTCACAAATACAGACTTGGTTGAGTGGCAAATTCGTGTAGCTCGTGGCGAGCATTTGCCTCTTAAACAAGAAGACATACCACTCAATGGACATGCGTTTGAAGCCAGAATATATGCCGAAGATCCGAACAACAATTTTATGCCCGGTGCTGGCAAGCTCAAGTACTTGCAACCACCTTTGGTGACTGATAAAAATATTCGAGTTGAGACCGGTGTTGAAGAGGGCGACGAAGTATCTGTTCACTATGATCCATTGATCGCCAAATTAGTCGTATGGGCGGACGACAGAAAATCAGCGTTACAAAAATTTAGATATGCTTTGGCAAATTATAAGGTAAGGTTGAGAAAAAAACCATTTTCTTTTTAATTTTAGAATTTTTTTTAGATTTCTGGTTTGACCACAAATATTCCATTTATCATAAGTCTTTGCGATCATAAGGAATTTGTTGCTGAAAATGTTCATACTGATTTTATACCAATGCATAGAGAAGAACTGTTCAAAACAGCTAGAGAACCGATTATTGATAATGAGATTGTATGCTGTGCTCTAAGCACTATTTTGAACTATGAAGCTGAATTATCAAAAAATTATTCAAGTAAAATTAGAAAAGAAACTTTTAATTTTTTTAATTTTTATTTTTTATTAAGATAATAATCTAGTTGGTTCAATGGTTCCAAATTTCTGGACAAACAATTTTGCTGAGAAACAATTTGATCTCATTTTTAATAATGAATCGAAAACAAATGCCAAAGTAAATGTAAAATATGTGAATGAGAACAACTTTGAGCTTAATTTAAATGGTCAAACTCATCTGGTTAGTATTAATGTTTTAGATAGACAAGCCAGACTTTATCAATGTGATGTTGATGGTCATCGAATTAAATTGTCTTATTCAAGAGATCAAGAAACGGGAATGTTTAGTTTATTTGCCAATGATAGACTATTCGAATTTAAACTTGAAGATAGAAAGTATCAAAAAGAGCAAAATTTATCTCTTTGTGATGCTGATTCCAATGATTCATTTGCTCCAATGCCAGGAGTGGTAGACAAAATAAATGTAAAAGCTGGTGATGAGGTTAAAAAAGGTGATCCTTTGGTTGTAATGATAGCAATGAAAATGGAATATGTGATCAGATCAAATCGAGATGGCGTTGTTAAATCAATTAATTGCTCAGTTGGTCAAAATGTTAAAAAATCTCATAAATTGGTCTCTTTAGCTGAATAGACCTTTTTTTTATTGAAATCTAGCATTTTAGCTTGAATTCATTTTAAAGTTAAATTAATTTTAACATGATACATGATTAATAAATTAAAAAATTTTTCTTTCATTAAATAAAATGTTTAAACTTTATTTCTTAATATTTTAATATTAAAAAAATTAAAAAATATTAACTAGATCTTGAAAAAATTTAATATTACAATTAAAATCTTTATTTCTTTTAGTATTTTTTATTTATCCTGCTTTTCCATAAAAAGGAAATAGAAAAGTAGGTCTAAATTTTTTTTTTGATTAATAAATATTAAGTTGTGAAATTCTTACATTTTTGTAACATTGAATTTCCCCCAAGATTAAAAGCTTTGTTAAAAACAGGTTTTAGATAAAGATATATTAGAAGAAAAAATATTAACAATTAATAATTTTTATCTTCTTGATATTTTAAATTGATAAAAGTTTAATCTTGAAAAATAGTTTTATCTAAATTAGATTCAAATATTAATTTCTGATCAAAATAAAATGAAAGCTGATTTGAGATGCAGGAAGAAATATTAATTAAATCTAGATTTTGATTTTAATTAAAGAAAAAAAAATACTGTTATTTTAATAAAATTTATTGATCATGGAAAAATAAAATTCTTATTTTTTTGATTATAATTGATTATTTTAATTTACGAAATATTTATACAAATTTTATGAATGTCTTAAAAAAAATCTCTATAAAATCTAAATATTATACAATTTTAAAAATTTGGCTATTTGACTAAATTTTAAAATAAGCTATTTCTATTCAATCTGTTTTGGAACATAAATACTTCACCAAACAAAGAAGCTTTGGCTCGAACTCCGTTCTTGTCTACAGGAACATCCAATGACGAGCTTGATGCTCTGAATAAAATCATCAATTTGTCAAAGCATTCTTGATTTCTTATTTTAATGCCATTAGTCGCTGAAGTAGACATCGTCATTTCATTTCCATTGAGAGTGTGATGAGTCCATGAAGTTTGACCCTCCTTAAATCCAAATAGACGAACAGCTTGGGGATTGTTTGAGCTTGAATCAAAACCCAATCCAACTATTTTGAAATTGATAGGAAACTGGGCAAACGCTTCACATCCTACATCACCGCCGGGACTAAAAATAATTAGTTATCTTATTTTTTGTATAATATCTTAAACACTACCTTTTGCAGACAATTGATAATGTTTCAGCTATATAAGTACATTTCGTTCGGGAACTTTGAGCCGAAGCACAAGCAATTAAAGCAACAATAGCGACTAAGAATTTCATTTTAAGGTCTAAGCTTAGCTTACAAATGAAGTATTTTGAATAAAAAATTTGAAAAAATGTCTAATTGATGGGACTTATAAATACTAGATGGTAGAAGTAGAAGTTTCTTTTTTCTATTCGAAAAACACGTACTAAGTCTCACCATCTATACATCTATACAACTTATTGCTAGAAAGTTTGATGAATTCAAAGCTAAAATTTAATAAAAAATATTAGCTTTGTTCACATCGAGATCAACTCGAAGCATCAAAAATAAAAAAATTAGTCATAAACTTTAAATTTTATTTTTCTAAAAAAAAAAAATTATTACAAAAATAGAAAAAAAAAGTTTTTATTGATTATTTTAAAAAAGTTAATTTTAAGCTACAGGCCGTGAAAACCTTTTATATTTTGATATAAATTGGCCAAATAAAGACATAGAGTTTTTTCTTTACGTTTTTGGATGCGACATCTTTGGTAAATATTCTTGAACACAGACAAGCGTCGTCGATCTCTGCTCAATTCTTGTTCATCATAAAAAACGGCATCATTTTTGTGCAAATTTTTGTAATCAAAATGGTTGAAGTTTTTGTTTGGTGGATGATTTCTTATCATTTCAAGCAATTGAAATATTTTATTTAATTGTTCTTGTTTTAGTCTTTCACTTACAAAGCTTGAATCTGGCAAGTTTATTAATTCTGAGCCATCATCCATATTTTTCTTCAAATTTTGAAATAATTAAAATTTCATAAAAATTTTAAGAAAAAAATTGGCTTACCTCAGTCTCTTGTAAGGTAAAGCCAAATGCTTTAGAGCCTGATAGTATATTTAATGAGAATAATAAAGTGTAAAATAATTTGATCATTATTTTATTATATCTATAAAAAAATATTTAATTTAAAAAATGTATCAAAACCTTGAACAGCTAGATCCTTTCAAAATGACTTATAAATTTAAAATTTCGTGTCTTAAATTTTAGCATTTTTAAATATTTTAATTGAATTTTTTACTCAAAAAAAAATCTGCCCAATTTAATTAATCTAGAAAAAATTAATTGAAAATTTTGAAAAATTTATCGCTAAAAATTGAAAAATAATATGAAACACTCAACCAACAAATCATTTTTTGTAATTTTGTCAATTAACAATTTTCAATATTCAAAAATTTAGACAAAATAAGTGATTTATTCTGAGATTTTTTGTTTGAAAGATAATGCCTAATTTTTATTACATGTCAATTAAGATAAAGCTTAATTTTACTTATTCGACAAATAATCAAATTATCGACATTAGGGTTTACATGAAAAAAAAGATTATAAGTAAACATTTTTCAATTAGATATATTTTAAAAAGGATAAAGTTTCCTTTAAAATGACTGTTAAATTCGAAACAAAATTAAATATAATGTTTTGTCTGTAAATGGAAAAATGCTTAAATTTAAATCATTATTTAATCAAATTTCAATCTAAATATATTCTAATTAATCTTTCAATTATATTCGAAATAAGAATCTCAGAAGGCTCCTACGTTTTTAGGAACAAATTAAAAGTTTAACAGGAGTCATCAGGATAAATTTTTGAATTTTAATAAGCCTTATTGAAACACAAAGAGTAATAGCGGAAAAAAATAATAAAAATAAAATCACTTGTTTTTTTAGATAATTATGAACAGATTTTTAATTGATCTGATGAGTTTATTTATTATTATTTAAAATTAAATAATGGGTTTGAAATCTTAAAAAATCCTTAAGTGCTTCTAAGTACGAAACTAAAAGGTTTTAATTGATTTTAAACTTATTATACTCGTGATTACTCATTGAAAAATTAAAATACGTTTGCAGTATATATGAAATTCTGAAAAATTTCGAGTATTTCAGAAACTTATTTAGGAAAACACCTCTTGAGTGATGGAAAAAAGAGAGAAATAACACAAAAAAAAACAATTTCGAGTTCTAATTTATCACAAAATCTAGATATTTATAGTAGAATTGATGTTTTATTTTGACAGAAAATGGAAAAGACTAAAAATGAATCCAGGTTTAAATGTGGTGTAATTTTAATGAAGAAAAAGATAAATAAGTTCAATCATTTTTAAAAGCTTAATTTTTAATCTAATTAGATTTATTTTATGCCCTATTAAAATTAATTTATATAATTTGAGAATGTCTGCAATAATTAATTAGGATTATTTTAAATTTAACTTGAAGATTTTTGTCATATCCATTTCTAAATTAAACTAAATTTAAAATTATTTAAATGAAAAAAGCCTAATGTTAATAAATCTCATAGGTTTAATTTTCTAAATAATTTTCATAATTGAGAGATGTTTTTTCAAATTCTTGAATATAGCTTTGTGTCATTCTTTCTGTAGGCTATTCTCTAGTCTATGTAATAAAAAATTAAATGAAATCAATTAGTATTTTTATACAGATTTGAAAAAGAGAAATTTTTTCTTTGTTAATTTAACGTCCTTCCTTTATTTTCAAATACTTGATTGAAAAATTACATTAATTTATTTTTAGACAATTGTTTAAATTATAGAAAAAAAATTTCTTTAAAAAATCGAAATGTTTTTTTAAACTAAATTTTTCAAAAATTGTATTGATTGATTTTAAAATATTTTTTATTTGTTTCTTATTTTTATAATATTCCTTATTTTAAAATATTCAAGAAAGATATTGACAGAATTTTAAAAATCATGCCAACTTTTATTACATGTTATGATTTGGGAGAATTTTAATTAAAAAACATGATTTGCAATGCAAAATAACATTGGAAAATGGTATAAATTTAAAAAATTCTTGTTCGCACAAGCTTTTTAATTTATTTTTACAATCAAATATCATAAATTTTATCGAATACTTGCTTTTAGATTATTAGTTTTCACAATTTTCATATAAAATAACACCTAAAAAATTGAATTGAAGAATTAATACTGAGAAATTCTTATCTATAAATACAAAGCATTTGATATCATAATTGGTATTATTATAAATATTCATATAAAATTTCTATTCTATGATGAGCAAAATGAGAAACGAGACATAAAATAGATTGATCTCAATAAACCTTTGAATGATATATTTTTATTAAGAAAATTAAAATTTTAGAGTTTTACATAAATACATTTTTTTATTAAATATATATTTAATAATTAATTTCGTCGAAAAAAATCAAATTATTTTTGATTAAGCATTGAGTTTTGAAAAATATTCGTGACTTAAAAAATTTTATTGCATAAATAAATATTTGAAAAAATGATGTTAGTCATCTTGTTCTAAAATAAAATATTAGAAACAATTCATTTAATTAACGATAATTACGACATGACAAGTAATTTATTTTATGTTTAAATTGTCTGAATTAAGAAAAATATTTTTAATTATTGTCACATTTTTTTAATTAACTTGATAAAAAGCATATTTCTTTGTGGATCACCGACATAATAACTTATTTTTTTTTAAATTAAAACTTAATCGATGTAATGAATTTTCTGTTGAAAAAATTTAATATGTCTCAGACAATTTTTTTTATTTTGCACTTAATAAAATAAATTTGAGGGTTATACTCACAGTATTAGTCCGATAAAATCAAATAAAAAGATTTAGAATAGATTTTAGCTGGAAATCTTTCTTTTTATTTCGAAAAAAGAGATATGAATACTTTATTTTTCCTGGATCAAGAATCCGAAAATTAAATCAATTTTTTTGATTTAATCAATATGAGCTAAATTAAACAATTTTTTTTCGTTTTTTTTCCATTTTCTTTTAATGATCAAGTAAAAAGATGTGTTGCTATACTTTTGTCGAAAGTTCTTTTGAGCTCACGCAAGAAATCCAAGAGCATAAATTAATGAAATTCTGCCAAAAAATTGAGCTTTCAAAGTTGATTTATGAATGTTAAAAAATTTTTTTTTGAAACTCTTCTAAGAATTTTGCATCTTTCATCTGTTATGACCGCAAAATCCAGCGAAAAAAGTTCAGTTGAAGTTTGTGGTTCTTGATATTCTTCGTTGTTATTTAAAAAAAAAAAAGGATCCATATTTCTTTTATTGAAATAAAAAGAGAGATTCCCAGCTAAAATGTGCAAAAACTTTGACTTCCCGAGGGGACAAAACAGGCAAAAAACATTGTTTAAACACTGTTTAAACGGCGTTTGGTAGCTGTTTTTTGGTCGTTTTCGCTTTGTTTTTTTTGCGCTTAAAACGTGAGCGTTTTTGTACCAAAAAAACGAGGGGAAAACACTTTATTAACAAAACAAAATATTTCGTTTAGAATGTTTTTAAACCGTTTTTGACGCGCCAAAAACATTAAAAAACACCTCAAAAACCCAACAATGCTATTTAAACACTTAAAAAACGACTAAAAAAACCTGAATAAAAATCTAATGCTTCTATATCGAAAAAAATTTAAAAAATTAAGCCTAAAACGCTCAAAAAACAAATAGAAAACACCTCAGTCACCCAGAAACACTATTTAAACACATAAAAACGTTTAAAAAACACTCTTCTTTACAATATTTTTGAAAAATATGTTAAATTTTATTTTAGTTTAATTATTTATGACTTAATTTTTCTAAATTCTTATCTTTATACTTTTTTTAAAACAAAAATAATAAAGTTTTTTTTTCTGGCTGTTTTACGCCCGTTTATCCTTTGTTTTTATTTCGTTTAAACAGTGTTTTTTGCGTGTTTTTGTCTCCTCGGGTTATTATAAAGAATGAAAAAATCAAGTATATTGACCTAATTTACATATATTCCAAATCAAAAAAAATGTCTGAGACATATTGTTGTCCTACAAAACAAATGTTGCCCTATATCCACAGGATTATTATTTAAAGTTATTTTCAAAGTTTAAAAATTTGGAAAAGCCTTTTTTAAAATTGACTAAATGACAATAACCTTTGTTTAAACCCTAATAATGGCATTATAATATTCTTTACAAAGTTGAATTTTTAAATAAAATCATTAGTTTTTAAAATTTATTAATTTTAAATTATAATCTTTTTTAGTTTTGATCTGAAAAAAAGACTTAATTAAGTGAATGTAGTCGGCTTCCAACTTTTTATTTGCTTTAAAAAAAATTAGAAGTATAGTATAGTGGTTTATTGCAACGCATAAATGCGTAAATCTGATAACAGATTATGTGCAAAAATTATAATGAAAGTTTTTGTCTATTTTTTCTTTAAAAATATCGCTAGATTGAGCTTCCACTGCATCCACTCCTAACTTATTCCAGCCATTTACTACACGGTAGAAATAGAAAAAATAGTTTAAATAATTTATCTCCTAATCAAAAATAATATCTTAGTCATTTTGAGAGCTTTTATTTATCTTATTATGAATTAGTAATTTAACTTTACTTTGAAAACGTTTTAAATTTACTAAAAAAATTTTTTTACTAAAAATGAGTCTTTAAAGATGTGAGTTTGTACACATTTCTTCCTTCCTTCCAAAAAATTTTAAAATTAGCTAAATTTATACAGAAATAAAGATACGAATGAAGAATTTTTAATTTTCTCTTTTAAAAGAACGACTTTTCCCAAAATGACAAAATCAAAACAAAACTTTAATAAAATAAAAAATTAAATTTAAAAAAAAAAAATCATATAAAAATCCATAACCTAGGACGCCCAATTTAGCCTTAAATTAAACTTTTTTAACTTATTAAATTATTTTTATAAGAACTGAAAATAACTAAAAATTGAAATTACTAGAATTTGATACAACATAAAGGGCTAAATTAGTCTTAATGTTCGTGTTTTAACGAGAAAATTTTATCAAAAACATAATTAAATCGAATTTAAAATGTCTTCATGCTTTTTAGACAAAATTAAAAATAACTTCTTTTATTAAACTATGTCTGAGAATCTCAATTTTTATATTATTTTCTCAAATATAAAAACAAAAAATTAAATTAATTTTCAAATTTTCACAAAAAAATTGAACAAAATCTTCAAAATATTAAAAAAAAACACTTTCAAGCATAGTAAATATGTAATTAAGCTTCGAAAAAGGGCTTCGAATGATTTAACATACCATTTTTTGGCTTTATAAATTTAACTAAATTTTTTACTCAAAAAAAGGTGTATTTAAAGGTCTTACAGAAAGCTTTAATTGAACTAATTTTAATGACTGCGAGCAACTAGAAACTGGATTTTATTCCCTTTTAAGATATTTTGGTGTTTAAATTAAGTTATTTATGCAAATTTTAAAACATATCAATTTAAATTTTTTAAGCTTAATTTTGCGGTTGATTCTAATCGACAAATTTTACACATATATGACTTTCTAACTCAAATGAAGTTAATTAATTATTAAAATAAAAAGTTGAATAATTATTTGAAATTTAGCTATAGGAAATCAATTTTTAAAATCTGTGATCAGATTTATGTTAATTATAGTAATTTTATCTACGTTTAAACGAATATTTTATCAATTAAATCTTAAAAACATCATTGAATATTGTATAAAAAAGTATCTGGCTTATTCTTTCAAGGCTTTCTAGATAAAGATGGCTAAAGACTTTAGAGCGTATTAATTAATTGCTAAAATTTATGCTCTTTTTTATTGATTAATTAAAAAAAGTAAAAAGTCGAAAAATTACAAAATTTTTTGACTCACTCTAATATAAATACTAACTGATCCTGGTACCACAATCAACTTTCGAATTTTTTTAAAATAAATCTGATCTACTGGTATATTTAAATTATTTTTCTTATTCAAAACTTTTTCAAAACCTTTTTGATGCATATTTTTATTTTTCGAAATATTTTTGTTTGTAAAAATTTCTAAAAAATTGTGCAATTTTTTAAAAAACAAATCAAATAAAAAAAATCTTGCAAACTTGTGCTAATAGACACAGGTCAATCAAATATTTTTATTTTGAATAAACTTTACTTCATAATCTATTTAACTTTATTTTTTGAATTTTTCGAAATTGGAAAGTATGCCCACGTGTTGTATTAAATAAAAGTTTCTTTTAATTCATTCATTTATTTTCTTAACTAAAAATGGGTAAATATGTATATAAAATGAGAGAGTGGATAGGTCCGGTGTACATGTGGTGTTACAATCAGGCTAGTGCATTGAGATCTTGTTTATTTAACTAATCATTAGTGCTTAAACTATGATTAACTACAATAGTAGCTAGGGCTTGATCTACCATAATAAAAACCATTAATGTCTTGAGCAATTTCTTTTTTAATTATAAAATACTTAAATTTCTGGTGAAAGATATTGATCTTTTTTTTTTTTTTTAAATAAATAATTGTGGGGAATGCCCCTGGGTTTGTCCGAATAGCCTTCGCTTTCGTTTAAACCCTCAAATTTGAAAATTTTGAATTTTTACAAAAGGAAAAAGGAGTAAAAAAGAGTAATAGATACAATTTACCTAAATGTATTAATAGAATACTGAAAAATCTAAAGCTTATTACAATACAACGTTATAAATAATAGAAAGATTATAGAAGAATTGGATATTTCCTATTGTTTAATATATGATATTGATCATATTTAATATTATTCTGGGTATTAATATTTATTGATTTTAAATTCAATGAAGCTGGGAGGAAAAAAATTAAAAGAAAACTAGGACTTTATCATAAAAAAAATTAATTTTATTTATTTAAAATAAAAAAATATATTAAAACTTGAAGAATGAATATTAAAAAAAATCCCATAAAGATTGTGATTTTATAATTACTGCAGCCTTCTGGTTGCTTTATTTTTAATTAATTTTCATGTTGAAATTTAATCGATAAATTACCGATCATCTTAATATTATTTTATTTAAAGTAATTTTAAATTTGGTAAAAATTACACTTTAAAACAAATAAGACTTAGAATATAAAAAAAAGTAAATTTTAACTTTAATTTTTGATTTTGAAAAAATAATATCACTTAAAGTATTGAACTCCATGAAGACGTATGATATCGAACACTCTTGGCATGGTCTTGTACAACCTTTGGGTCGTTTCAATCAAAGATTCAGTTAAAATAATCGCTTTTAAAAAATACATATTTTATATACATATTTATCTATTTTTAAAAAACGGGAAAATTTCTTCTTTAAAATCTTTAGTTACTGACTCAAAATAATCTCAGATTTTTATCTTGGTTTTTCTAATATGTAAATTTTAATTAAAGGAAACAAATTATATTTCTGTAAAATTTAAAAACTTTTTTTTTATCAATAATTAAACAGCAATATACTTGACTTTAATTTAAATATAATTTAACAAGACTTTGCTAAATTTTTTTTATTTTATTAATTTTTTGAAGAATTTAAATAAAATGAGGAATTTTTAAAATTTAATCCTTTTTATAAATTATTTTTAATTTCATTTTATTGGTAAAGCTAAATAATGATAAAAGAAATCTTAAGTTTAACCACGATCTGTTGATCGTTTAACTCTGAAAGTTAAAAACTGTGTTAAAAATAGATTATTGAGGACATAAATTCAGCATAACAAAAAATTTAAATTAAAACATTCGATGATATACTGGCGACTTATTCCAGTGCTCACTCCAGCTGTAAAATCGTTTATAATTTTAGCAGACAAACTCTCTTTATCTTTCTATGGACTATGATGCTTTTTCATATTAACGCCTCGGCGAATCCTTTAATTAATGATCTATTAATCATATTTCTTACAAGGTCCATCGTTAATCCATTCACTAATTTGAACATTTCAATCAGATCCTCTCTCACTCTTCTTTTACTCAACTTTGTCCAATCCATTCTAGCCATTCTCATTTCATACGGCATACTCCTTAGCGACACAGTGATCATCCGATTGTTTGTTTTTTTTCTGTTTTTTCAATTACATCAGTCATCAGTTACAAGTTCATAAGTCTCTTTTAATAACAGGTGTAGAATAAAAAATGGCACAAAATTAATTTTATCATAAAAAATTTTTTGTTTAACTAATTTAAACTTTAATTTTTTTTTAAATTATAACTGAACCCTCCTATTTTGAAAAAATAATATCACGTAAAGTATTGAACTCCATGATGACGTATGATATCGAACACTGTTGGCATGGTCTTGTACAACCTTTGGGTCGATATTGCTCAGGCAAGCGCGAATTTTGTTTTCGAATTGTCTGAGATTTTTTGCCTTCCAATCACCCTCATAACTTTTAGCTTTCAAATTTCCCCAAAAGTCTTCAATTGGTCTCGCTTTTGGTATAATTCTTTAGCAACATTCCTTATATTTTTATCTAACATGTTTTTCTTTCTCATGTTTCTCTTGTGTTCTTAGTACTTTTTGATGTTTGTATACTTTTTTAAAATCTTTCCGGCTCTAAGTTTGGCCACCATTAGTTTCGTTGCTGTTTTAGCAACGAATGGTTGTCGACCACTTCCTTTTTTTCTCTTGAAAGTTTTATCTTTTTCTATAAAATCTAGACTGCAATAAACAGAACGTTTTTCGTATCCAAGATCAGTGAATCGCCTTTCAACTTCAGCTTTAGGCAAATTTTGGTTAATTTTTACAAAGTTGTTCAAATATTTTTTGATGGTTTCCTTGTTTTAATCGGGTTAGTTTTCGGAACGACTCCCTTTAAATTTAAATTGAAATATTTTGGGACCAACTCCCCATCAATAGTGTTATTTTGGGACAGGCTAACATTTTTTACTAAGAACTTTTACAAAATTTCAACTTTTTGAAATATTTTTTTTTTAGTTTAAAGCTAGGATCAGTCTGATTTTAAATTTTGAAAAAAATTGGGAAATGTCCTGTCCACTCTTTTAGAAATTTAAACATAACTTTTGTGTCATTTTTTTCTACACCCGTTAATGTTAAAAAATGTTTTAATAGAGAATGATAATTGTAAATAGACGAATTTTCGATTTTTACAAGACGAAGAATCGATCTTGAAATTTTTTTATTTGAAATTATTAAGTTTTTAATTTATTTTAACGATTCAAAATAGATTGTCTAGTCAAAATAATGGGAAATAAAAGCGATTTTAGAAACAAATATTTATTAATTTTTTTTCTAAAACAAATTTAAATAAAATATAAGCAAAATTAATAAAATACATTTTTATCTGTTATTTTTTTGAAGTTGCACTTGGCACAATATTTTATAATGAAAAATAGAATTATTATTGAAAAGTTTTGCGACAATTTAATCAAAATTAATTTTCAATATTCACTAAAAATATTAAAAGAAATTCGCCCTCTTACTCGGAGACGGAAACTGCTCATCAAAATATCTATGATGTTTTTTATTATTTATTAATTAATATGAATAAGTCAAAATTTTCAAGATCCTTTTTATTAATTTATTAAAGAGCTAGGTCTCAAGTGATTCTTTATCTTTAATTATAGTCCAAATTAGCTTGCTGGTTTCTTTCTATTACTCTTTTAGTGTATTTTCTCTACTTATAAAACTAATCGAAATATTTTTAATTTCAAAATAAGATAATTGATATAGAACCAATTTAGGTAAATTTCAAGTAATGTCGTAAATAATATAATCATATAAATAACAGTGTTTTCTTAAAGCGATTCAAAAAATTGTTTAAAAAAATACAAAACAAAAATGAAAACAAGCTTAGTTTCCAAATATAATATTTTAATTTTGGTGTTTATGCTGGTTGGATATTCCTTTCAGTACACTCTAAGCAAAACATACTCATCCGAAAATGAAAGCCCAAATGATGAAATTGCGGTCAAATCAGGTCTTCATTCTTACGAAGATGCATTTAGTGATTTAGATTTCGAGGAACTCAAGTCTAAATTGACATTTATTCTGTCAAAAAAGGAAATTGATATGCTGATCTCGATGATGAATAATGGTGAGATGGTTAAAAGAGATAGTGGAATAAAACGACCATTTAACCCTCAAACAAGTAAATTCTAAAAATTCACTCTAACAAAGGCAAAATTTTTATAATTTAAAAGGATGGGGGAAAAGATCTTCAGTAGCTCGTTTCAATCCTCAAACAAGATGGGGCTAAAATCTGTTTTTTTTTTATAATTTTTTATTATTTTTATCGTATTTTAAGTATTTAAAAAAATAAACTTTTTAAATTATTTAAAAGATTTTGTTATTGTTTAAGCGATAGTAAAGTGTAGCGAGTATCGAATATGTGTTTTAAAAGAAAAGCATTTGGTCTTATATGTTGCTTTAGAGATAAAATTTATTTAAACTAAAAGCAAGAGCAAAAATCTAATTTTTATAATTTTAAAAATGAAACGCGGATTTTTTTTGCTCATAATAATCCTGGGTATTTTTTTTCTTTTATAATATTTATTATTTTGTTTTAAAATATTGATAGATCAAGATAATACTTTAAAGATTTTTTTTGGTACCTAATAAATACTGATTTTTAGAAATTTAACAATTTAGAAGGATTTTTCAGATTTTTGCTGAAATTAAAAAAGTCCTTTAAAAATTAAATTTCTATTCAAGAAATTTTTAATCAACTCCAAAAAGAAATAAAAAACTATTTCTAATTAAGCTTTTTTTATTTTATAATTTAATATTTAAGTTTGGTTTCATATAAATCTCATCATGTTTAATTCAGATGAACTTTTAATTCAAGGCCAAATGTAAATAACTGTCTTTAAAGCCCACTTTCAAAATCTGGTAGTTATTGCTGAATATTATTTAACCATGTTTTCAACGATAAATTTGTTAAGTATTTCTATTCAATATATAGTCTAATTATTTTTATCAACAACAAAAAAATATGAGCATACATTTAGCATGCATAACTGTCAAAAAAAATCTTAATTAGGATGTATTTTGGTAGGTATCTATTAAATTTTTTTAATCAATCATGTTCATCGATTAATTCTATATATTTTATTAAATGCACTTCATAGTTTAATCTTAATTAACAATCGGCGGTTTTGTGAAATTTAGTACAATAGAACAGAACACAGAGTTAAAAAAAATTATTTTTCAAATTTTTTTTAAAATTGGTGAAAATTATTTTTACGAATTAAGTGATGATTTTCTGTTAAGATAAATAATAAAATAAATTGCAACAAAAATTGCTTCAAATAAATTACATTCAAACTTAAATAAAAATGCAAGAATTACTTTTTCACATATTTTTCTCAATGTGTCTAATATGAATAAGTATTTTAAAGAAATTATTTATAATTCACATGCTTTTAATTTAAATATTTTAATTTGAATAATAAGTAAGTTTTTGTTTTTAATAAGTAAGTCTTATTTTCTTTTCTAGTTGCTGGACGTTCTATGTAAGTATTTTTTCGATTTAGTTAGGTGCTCGTGTATTTGTTTATTTTAATTCATTTAAACTTGAGTTTAAGCAGTGTCTTTATGATTCAGCAAGTCCATGTTTCTCTAATTCCTTTCTTTTTCTAAAGATTTCTTTAAGTCTAATTTCACAGATTTTGCCAAGTTCTTCACTGTTTCTTGTGAAGATTTGTTAAGATTCCTTCTAGTTCCCATATGATTCAGTTTTTGCAAAGTTTTTCAGTTTCTTTTCGACTCTTCGATCAATCCATTAATTATTGTTCTTTTTAACATTTTGTCAATTGTTTCCATATTTAATTTCGCCATTAATTTCGATGTTTTTGTATTGCAGGCTTTTTCTTTTTGTAACTAGACTTTTTAGTGGAATAGAATAGAATAAAAAATTTTATGTTTTTTTTTTCAATTTGTTTTTTAATTTGATTATTTTGAATAAGCAGAACTCGTTCAAATGAGTATTTTTATTTTAGTTATCTTAAGAAGAATACTAATTTTGAAATAATCTTGCCTCCAAACGAGTTGAGGTAATTTTCATATTTTGATTTGTCTAAAAAAAGGCTTCTAATTTAATAAATTTGTTCATTAAAGAATTTGAAGGAATTATGCAATAAATCAAAATTTTTTTTTCGAGTTTGTCATCAAAGTTAGATTTTAGAAAATTGATCTCATTACAAGTGGATACTTATTGATGAAAGATAATTGCATTTAGAATAAAAATTCAAAGCGTTCTAATTGACAAAAAAATTTAATTTAAAACATGAAAATGCTTGAAATGTTAAAATAATATTTTTTTTTTATTTCAAGTTAATAAAAATATTTGAAACATCGAACTTTTTCAATTTTATTTCAAGAGTAGATACATTTAATTATTCAAACCAAAAAAATGAAACCACAAAAGTAAGCTATTTTAAAGTTAAAGCAAATAGGATTTTTGGTATGCTGAAGAAATCGCTTAGATACCCCAATGTTAACAACATTAAACTTCTGTATACTTCAATGGTCAGACCTCACTAAGAATTTGCCATAACCTCTTGATACCCATACCTAAAAAAGATATGATAGAAAAGATTCAACGTAGGTCTACTAAGTTAGTTCCAAATTTAAAGCACCTGACTTACTCGACATGCTTACCTAAATTCGGACTGACGGACCTAACTTCGAGAAGATTGAGAGGAGATCTGATCAAGCTGTTCAAGTTAATAAATAAAATTGAGTTAGTTGAGTTTAAGAAAGGGTTAATCTATGGTCAAAGTGGTCAAGTATACGATTTAAGAAGGCATACAAAGACTTTATGTCGTGAACAGATAAAACTGTTCCTCGCGTTTCCATTTTTTTACAAAAAGAGTCTTAAACATATGGAACGGACTACCGGAAGAAAAAGTTAGCGCAAAAACGTTGAATATTTGTAAGTCGAAACTAGATGCATGGCTTGTGAAAAAAGAAGTTGCAGTTCAACTTACTACTACTACCTACATATAAGATAAAATCAGAATTGGGTGTAAATCACTAAGTCAATTCTCAAAATTTTTTTTGCTCTTTTAAAAAAAAAACCTACTCTTTTAAAAGTCATTGATATCACTAATAATTACTTAAATTT
This sequence comes from Brachionus koreanus, assembly GCA_016987375.1. Taxonomy (NCBI): domain Eukaryota; kingdom Metazoa; phylum Rotifera; class Eurotatoria; order Ploima; family Brachionidae; genus Brachionus; species Brachionus koreanus. The sequence continues at coordinate 2,540,129 of PJRA01000412.1, forward strand.
TTGACTTTCACACAAGTCTGAATAAAAACTGTCAATTTAAGCAACTAGATTGCCAAAAGTTGATGTTTTAACTTTCTTTAAAATATTTGTTTATGTATCAAACTTTTAAATTCCCAATAGCTTTTATAGTCGCAGTGGTGCAAAAATAGCTTTCATTTTAAGGTTTTTAATTTAATAAATATGACATTTACCAATTCAAAAAAAAAAAAAATTGAGCTAGGTTTTTTAAATTTTTTAAAATGGAAAGATGTCAAAAAAATTGTCTCAATTTATTAAAATTGTTTCCTTTAAATAGTTGTATGTCATTTGTCATCTGAAACCGAAGCAAAATGGATCAAGAATCCGAATGTGCAAAAGAAAACTTATCATATTATAGAAAATTTCAAAATTTTTTTCTTACCAAATAAAACGACAAAACAAATGAAAAGAACATACAAACCAAATGATAATTTTTATTATATTAGCTAGTTAATATATTGCCGCTTTTTTCAATAAACATAAGCATTTAATTCAAATAATTTATTTAAATACCAAACTAAAAAATAATTATTTTAAATAATATAGATTAAAGATAACTAAATTAAGAATAAAAAATGATAATCTATTTGTCTAAATTATCATGGTCATCTGCGTTTTTTTTTGAGCCCAAAAAAGACTCGAAAATATTCTGGAAAAAATTGCTCGGCTGAATATTCATTGAAAAATGAGGCACAGGCAATTTTTCTAAGTTGTTGATAAAATTATCATAAGTCTTGGAAAATAACTCCCTACTAGCATTGTTAAATTTTTCTATCTCTTTCATTTGATCTCCATAGAAATACTCTATATTATCACTATTGGCATATATACTCATGCTGCTTTGTTGATGAAAAAATGTCCTATTCCCAAAATGAAATGATCCAAGCTTTATTCGAGCAATTTGCTTTCCATCAAATCTGGCTATTAAGTCTACACACCCTGACAATGAATGATTTCTTGCGTCTAGCTGATAAAATTTAAGACACAATTGGGCTAAGGGTACACCAGTTTGAAAACACAAGTCAGGCGGATTAACAACTTAAATCATTTTTAAAATTTAAATTTTAGCTGTTTTTCTTTTTACCTGAAATAGATTTTTCGTAGAAAATTTTTCCATCTAAGTCAAATTTAACATAAATATTGTCCAAATTAGAATAACTCATGTTCAAACATCCTAAGAAAAAAAAAAGTTTTTTGTTTAGTTTAAAAGGGCATATTGAAAATTAAAAAATTACCGGTGTCATTTAGTTTGATTTTTTTGACCTCCACATGAGCACAGCAAGAACAATTTCTACTCTCACATTTGCATCCGTACATGTAATTTCTTTTTAAACCAGTCTGGTTAGTGCTATTTTGATCGAGTTTTATTGATTCGTCAAGCCAACTTTTATGCTCAGCTATGGGATTCCAATTGAAAAATCGTTCTGCCATTGAATCGAATGGATTAATGAAAAAAGCATTTGAAGCTTGAATAACCAAGATGAACGTTAAAAAAGAAACAATTTTGAAATTCATCATTTGAATTTGGATTTTTTTTTATTGAAATTTTTTTAAATTGAAATTCTCTTGGATCTTAAATATTTATAATAGATATGAATTTTAATTGAACGAATCTTCTAGATTATAATAGAAACACATCTTGAATAACTAGGGTGTAATACTACAAATTTTTGAATTTGTAGATTTGTCTAGAATTTTAAAATATAGATATTGCAATAATTGTTTATCTATTATGCTAGAATTTAGTATTAGTTTTATTTTGGTACAAATGCTAAATAAACAGTCAAAATTTTTCAAAAAAAAAGCCAATATTTGTTCTATGATTTTTAAATATTTGAATGATTAGCTATTAGACCGCTTGTCCTAAATTTTTCTAGAAAAAAAGTTTTTTAATTTCAAATTTATTTTCATTAGAGATAAAATTAAAGTATCATTTCTAGAATCTTATTTTAGATTTTTATCTGAATAAATTTTATTTCTTTTAAATCATAAATAAATTTTTATTTTATTTCTGTACACAGCTTTAAAGCATCTGTATACGCTTTTTATTTAACACCATTTTAAAGAATCAAAAACTGATCACATTTTTTTTACAGTTTTTTCTTGAAATAAAAAAAATTAAATTACTGTGACCCATACATACATTACAATGTACATCGTCCCAAAGGTTATGTTTTATGGACCTCATGTTCTAGAGACCTTAATGTGAAGCTAAATTAAATAAAAGCTGAGTTAAAATCCGAAAATTAAATAAAATTAAATTTTAAATAAAATTTGTTTTTCTGAAATTTACCTTTTAAAATCGACATTAAAGCATTAATTGTGTGTGTTTAACACTAGAGGCACTAAACGAGTCACTTGACCCGTTTAAAAAATTTTTAAATCCTCGTATCTTTTGAATGGATTTTTCAAATAAATATATCTTTTTTGAATTATGTAAATTTTAAAATTTTCTTGAAAAAATGATGTTTCTTTAAAAAAATTTTGAATTAAAAAAAACATGAAAAAATGCTTAGTGCTTCTAGTGTTAAGAATATCGTGAATGATTTTGGGTCTCTTTAACATGGGATTGGTAAGAAATTCTGGCGAAAAAGATTTTGGGTTCATGTGAACGGTCAGTCTAATTTTTGTTCAATGATTAATTTTTAAATTTTTAATTTTAAATTTTTTTGTTTTTTAATAAAAATTAATAATGCAAAATTATTTAGATAAAAAAATAAGCAAGTTAGCAAACAAGGCAGATTTAAACCATCCTTTTAAATTTACTGTAATTTATCTTCCTTCGATTATGCTGCACCACAGGTTTAGAACTGCTTTTGAACAATGCGCCAAAGTTCATCTTGTTCATTTTAAAATATTTAATTGATGAAATTATGGCCTAATAGCAAAATCACGAGTAAAGGTTAATATCAAATTCTGAAAATCTTAATTTAATAATTATTTTTTTAAATTATGCATTTGGTGTAGTATCAAAAATCAAGAAAATATTGGAAAAATTGATTCATTATTAATTTAATTTTTTATTTTTATCAAGATTTAGAACTGATAAATTAACTAATTGAACAGTTTTTTTTTGTTTTTTTGGTCCTTTTGGTCCACCCTTTTTCCTGACTATTAGAACTTCTTCATTTGAATGAGATAAATTGAGAAGCCTTTAATGACGATGAAAGGTACTTTTTTGATGATAACATCTCACTTCTAACACTTAAAAGTTATAAAAGATAAATAATAATAATAATCTAAAACTGAGCTGAAATAGTTAGTTTACTTCCCGAGTAACACTCTGGCTTTCGCAAAAAATGAAGCACATAATATCATTTGATAAAACGCCTCACATTGGCATCAGTGAAAAGTTAAAATCATTAGGTCTAAAAACAAGCCTCCTAAATTAGATAAATTTTTTTTTCAAATCATCGAACTTTCGAAGTTTTCCAAAATGAATCATCTTCTCGGAAAAAGTCCATTGAAACAGATGTCTCACAAGGAAGCTATATATCATCTAATATCTTCATAATTTATTTTATCTACATAGCAATGAGCCTGGCGAAAGACAGACGAACTTTGTATTAGGTATACCAATAAATCAAAAAGAAAAATCAATCAATTATTACCAAAAGAGGTTGACATTATAGTCCAATTCTGTAAAAAATGGGGTTTAAAATTAAAAGTTTGAAAACTTTCTTGCTATTCAATCTTCAAACCAGCAGATATGAGAAGAAACTACCACAGCAAATATCCTATTAAATTAAAAATTGAAAACCAAGAAATTGTTCTCGAATCCACCCCAACCTTTCTAGGTATTAAGCTTGATCCAAAAGCTGAAATTCATTCAATTAAAAGAAATTATCTAAAAAGTCTCGCCAAAAGTCAACATTCCTGGAATAATTAAAGGATTCAAATGAAGGAAGTCAATTGCTATAATCTCACTCTTTGCAAATCCTTAATCAGATTTGTTTTTGATTATTATTTTATTATTTTACAATGCGGCACCTAAAAAATTAAAAAAGACCTACAGATCCTTTAGAACAAAATTCTCAAGATTATGAAATTAGATTATAACGGGTGATGCATAAGTAAATGGACAAAAATTAAAAGCGAATATCTCAAAAAATAAAAATGATATTAAGTTCTGTTTTTTTTTCCTGATGTAAAGAAT